>BGZK01003116.1:0-31859 GCA_005406025.1 Eumeta japonica | reverse complement strand
GCAAACAAATCAAAACCTGTAATTATTTTAAGCACTTTTATGAAAACCAACTATAGTGCAATGTTTTTTAACCGTATTGTATAAAATTTAATAATCAAATGACTATTGCTTTAGAATATAAGATTGTGAAGTTAAGTGTCATTATTGATTATTATGATCGTATAGAGGCCATTATAATAGATTTTAAAGTTCTTGGTCTGTTTATTTGTTGTTGATTAGTCTAAAGTTGATTAGTCTATTGTTTTATATCCAAACTATATTTAATCACAGTTAGTCCGTTTGACCGAATTATGTTTAAAATTAACCAAGAAATGAAAACTGAAACAAGTAATGGCTAGCATTATAAATAGAACTTGGCCCACTTTGGCTAAACAAAAAACTAAATGGAATATAAATGATTTTTACAAAGACGTACTCGCGCGTAATATTCCACGTAATAAATCCGAACATTGTACTAGTAGATTTCAAAATAAGTTAACAAGAATAAAGATATACAGCAATACAAAGGCTGACGGAAAAACAGAACGTCCGTTTTCCGATGACGTCAACAGATTTCCACGAAGGAAATTCGTTAAGGCATCCATTGTTCTATACGGATAAAAGCATTAACCACGTCCGCGTCGACCGCCGACGTGGCGACTCTTCGCGATCAACAAAAACAACAGTTGCTAAGCCTACGATTCCAATTCAATACCACTGTAATGATGAATGGAATTTGTGTGTTTCGGCTATAGCAAATAATTCTGTTTCATGTTTGTTTATGACGTAGCTCTGATGTTGGGTATTAAACAAGTGAGTGTTCACGTTGCACTATTTTAACAGTTGCACACACTGGATATTGTTGCTCGGTGTTCAAAATATCGGCCTACGCGCCAGAAGGTACCGTTTTTTATCCTGACCTGGGATGAATTGACCAATGGATGTTTAACTTGAGTAGAATTGCGTCACTGGCTCCGTGGCCCGTATAACACATTAAGCTACTGCTTAACCTTCTGGTCCAAGAGGTTGTCATCGCAATGGTGACAACGATCATCAACAGCCTACAGCTCGCATTGGGCCAACGTGAACTTGAGGTGTATGCCCATCGTTGTCGAATAATAAGATCGCGAGCGGGCGTGGTCACAGAGGATGCAGGTGGAATAATAGTTGTCTTTGCCTCTTCCCCCTCAACTCACGACCGAAACATTTTTTTGTCTACATCCCTTGAAATATAAGTTATCGCACAAAAAATTTCCCCTCGTGAACGAAATCCTGTACCAGCATCCGAGTGTGGGTGGGTGTGCCTCGGTGATGGGTAATAAAAAAAAATGATACTACAATTTAACAGTTTATTATTTTATTTCGATTGTACGTGGTTACAAATTACGCGACCTCGTATTCTATTTTTATCGCAGATTTATATATTATATACATCCTTACTGTCCTCTTGTACGTTTTCCTCGTTTTACCGCTTCCGCTTTGTTATCGGATATCAATGCTCAGAATACGAAATGGTCTTTTATACTTCCTTGAATTTGGACTGTCTGTATCTATTTATAAGAATTTTAAAATAGAATGACTTTATTTAAGAAAGATTCATTTGTAAATATATAATTTCATATAAAATATTGGCCAATACGATCAGCGCAATTTTTTTCTCACGAAAACTTTTTTTGGGCAAAGAATATTATCAGATTTAATTTTTTCATTTAATAACACCCAGCTTCGTTTACGTTACATCAAAAACTAAAAAACATCACAGCGACTCCATTTACAGCATCTAAATATCAAAATTTCTTTTGTTATAATAAATTATTCCTTCTTTCCTGAACATGAACCGTTTGTGATTTTGTAGCGTAATATTATTTTAAGACATACTTAAAAATAAAAGATTTTGACACAGATAATAGGCTACCATCCACTTTCAATTTGGTAAACAACATTTCCGAAGAATCTAACGTTCAGTGGTTTTATTTTGAAAAAATTGAATCTAATTATGATTGACCATAGAAAACACCTTACAAATATTACGTATTGGCAACAAAAACCTCAAACACAATCGTCACGCCTTCGACTATATATAGAGCATCGTTCATCGCTGGCTTACTTCCTAGTCACCTGACGTGGCGCCCTTGAATGCACGCCGCAAATGCGATATCGCAGTAGCTGCTGTTTTACAAGTTTCTTATTGATTCTGTATTAAATAATATGTGTACTTTTAATACTAATTTCTAACATTTTTTATTCAATTTCATGTAGCATTATTGTTATAATTGTCCAAATTCATTGCCATGATCGTGTATAAATTCTTAAGGAGTTAGATATGTTTCTTGACGCATATTTCATAATAACATGTATGATTTTATTTTATTCTAAATTAATTTTTAATGAAAGGAACTGCAACGAATTTCGGTGGAAAAGTTTATTGTAACTGCCTGTGTTACCATTGTAATTTCATTATCACACACTGATAAGAAAATTGGTTATTTCAACAAAAAATTTGAAAAAACATAATGAATTTGCATCGCTGATCTTGATCGAATCAATATTTTGGTCGCTTTAACTAATCTAAATATTGGTTCGATTAATTCGATTGGTTAAATTAAACACATTATTTATCAATACAAAACATTACTCAACTATGCAACGTAAATACATTTAACCAAGCTAATTCCAAATTGGTCACAAAATATTTTCGGCCAATATTTGAGATGTAGTTATGATAAAATACTTGCATAATCTTCAGTATTAAAAATATAAATCACAACGAAGTTTTTGACTAAGGCTAAGAAAGTCTTCCGTGCTTTTCTACTCTTGGAAAAACTTGTAATGTAATAGTTAAGAATTTTCTATGAAAGTATTCATGTATAACATGTATGGCTATTTAATAAGGGCAATGCAGTCAGTCTCTTCATAGGGGCCGCAGTGGAATAAATAAACATGTATATTCTGGTTTAATATATGTAGAGGTGTCAGACAGGGATGTCTAGTGTCACCATACATATTTAAAATATCCATTAGCGATTTTGCAAACAATTTAACAGAATATGAATGTGGAATAAGTATAGAATGAGGTGTTCGTCTAATGCCTCCTGAATGGCGACTACTAAGTGATCTATATTATTGTTAGGAAAAGAAAATTATTATAGGAAATTAAGATTTAGTGTTGAAATTTGAAAAAGAACGTCTGAATAAAATATTGTGATAGAAGAGGAAAAGCTTAAAAAGCAAATTTATATAAAGTTATTTGGTTCGTTTGTTTACATACGGTGAAAATGTGAGAATATAAATAAAAGGAAATAAATTAGAAAAAGAAAATGAATGGGGATAATAAAATTGCCTATCCATAAAGCAGTTCTGGTTTTTACACTTTTGTGTGGTAACAAAATTGAATATGATAGGAAAAACATAAAAAGGTTGGAAAGGAAACTTAGTGAATAGATAAGAATGGAAAAGGGTACGTTTAAGTTATTTAGCCATATAAAAAGGACTAATGGAATCAGACTGAAAAAGAAATGTGAAGAGCGTAAAACATAAAAAATTAGTAACTGTAACAACACGATTGTTGATGTTATGAACATTTGAATATGTTTTAGGACAATGTTTTAGATTTTATTTATTTTGTTGAAGTATAATTTTATTAATTGCAAATCACGATTTGATTTTGGCAAACTAGACTAATATAGGACTTGAGTTAAATAACAAAATTCGTTATGTAATTGCCTAATATCAGAAATATTGTATTGATTTTGAAACTGAAACATAAAATGCATAAACAATCTCAAATGAACAATGATTCGATTCTTAAAATATCATTTAATACAAATATTATTAACAATATATTTTACTAAAATTTTGACGGTTAAGCGAACCTTTTTGAGAAGGTACTTTGAGGCATTGTTAATTTAAAAAACTAATTTTCATAACAAAAGATAAGAAAGGTTTATATATTAAAAAAATTATAAAATATAAATTGTGCACAACACAATGTAAATTATAAAACCATAATGTAAATTATATAGATGAGAAATATTACGTTTTCACAATTTAATCATGGTTAATTCTTTTTTTATAATATTGAACGCTGCAAAAACTATATCTATCTATAGTTCTAATTGAAAGTATACTGTGTTAAATTAAAAACTAATGGCTAAGAAATAACAGTTTTATGCACTAATTTATTAAACAAAAAAAATGTTCTAAGAAACAAGTTTTATTGCAATACTCCGTATCACAAATGACGGTTTTCAAAAAATACATTTTATATAGAGAGAGCAAATGCAATAATATTTATTATGTGCATAATATGTTAAAATACACATAGATGAAAAATATGTTTTGTAAAGTGATTTAATTATTGTCCTCAAAATTAAATTTTAACTGTGCGTAAAGATTTGTGATTATGAAATAGAAAGTGAAAAAATGTCTATTCCATTTCACCCTGTGATGTGTAAAATAAAATCCTCTGAAAGCGAGGACTTCAAAGATAAACAATGTATACATTTCTACTATTTCTGCACGATATCAGACTTATACACACCCACCAAAAGCATTTGTATCCCGCTATCGAAAAAGTCCAACTAGTAACAGAATATTCTTCATAAGTCGTCGGTTTTAAATGGTAATATGTCACGGGTGCGTAATAAGTAAACTTCAGGCGTGACCATATCACGCGGAAAACTAATTACGCCGTTTTGCATCTCGTCGTTTGTTCGTCTTCTGGTGCGCCATCCCGACGACAAGCTCGGAATGCGAACAAGAGATATTAGCGAGCGGCGGTCTCGCGCATTCGCGCTGTCGATTTTTCAGAGCACCGCCTTGAATGCGCCGAAATCCGTCACGGCGGCCGGCGGTAACCGCCCCCGTCGCGCGCACATCGTGCGGAGTCTTCGCTCGCGCGCCGAAAGCAACTGCGTCTCGTATCAAAATAGAACCGTCGTAAGCGGTCCGAGGCGTGCTGCGCGATTCCTGGAATGAGTCTGGACCCGTTTTAATTGTTCCCGCGATAGATTCAGTCAGATACAGACCGGTGATAAGGAAAACGAATGTGATGTAAGGCGCTTTTATTTTTGTTTCGATGCCAAATCTTCGCAAATTTCCCGAATACACGATTCCCATATGAGCGTCGAGGGATGTATCCCTTGTTAGCTACTAACATTTTATTATTATTACGGTAACGTTACGGTGAACCGTGACTTATGAAGTTAAATATTAAATACATCAATGTATGCATAAAAATGCGACAGACTTCGTATGGTAAAGTACCTAAGATAATGACTCTTCTAGAACATCAACACACCCATATTGCCTATCAGTGTATTACAAAAATAAAAACAAATCGTAAATAATAAATAAAACGTAATTATAGAAATATATGCGTATTAGAATCATTATCTCACAAAGTGTTCAGCCACGTTCAGCAAATAGATGACATTCGTCTAAACCAAAATGTTGATTCCTACACAACACTTTATCAACCGAGACAAATCTTTTGGAACACAATTTTATCTCACTTCCTGTCGCGGTCCGTGTGTGTACGGTCGTAATTAAAAAAACAAATTCTAAAGAATGGCATAAAAGTGGCTGCCAAGTCTGCAGACCTTGAAACCTCTTAGCGCCTCGTGAAACACGCCGGCGCTGTACGAGCGAATTGTATTTCGACGCAAGGAAAGGCAACCCCGAGAATTGTAGGCGAGTCGGACAACTAACTATATCCACGTTCAACTTTTGTTGACAAACACCCCGCGTTTCATCTCGCAACGTCAATCGCACGGCTGCAATGTCAACATTTGCACTGAACATCCGGAGTTTCGAAACAACATTGTGCTGATTGTAGTTCGGTGGGGATTACACGTGGCGACGGCGTGCAACGTTAAATTATAACAATTGTTGTTTTCGTAATGTTTAATTGTTTGAGAGTGATCTTAATGAAAACGACGACAAGGAGATACGAGGAAGACGATTAAATGATTAATGTCAAGATTACCAGGACAAATTATATTATATATATTTCGTACATTTGTAAATATATATTTACTCTATGGTTATTTCAACTATGCAACGGCGTCTATTCATTCATCATTTTATAGTGATGAAACGTTATCAAAGTAAAGAATTCTGTTTTAAAATTAGCAACGAAAGCATTGGCAGACAAAGAATATTTAGATTTCCGCCTTTAATCACATTTTAATTTTGTATGATTTATGTACTTTATAAACCTTTGAAGTCGTTTGCTAATATACGACTAGTCTGAATGTTTGTACGTACCATTTGGCCAGAAAAAACAACATCGAAAAGTCTGTAAGGAAAACGACCACGTAACGTACACAACGTACGAACGCATTAGTGACTTTATAGGACCGTCGTTTTGAGACAAAGAACAATAAAAGGACGACACGTGAGATTTAATGCTAGCGTCTCTATACCGGTATTTATATAGTCTTACGTATTAGTATATATTTATAGTAATTACGCGCCTTTTGTTCTATTCACATGTAAATACGTCAGAGAGACGTAACTCTCTGGGTACTTATTTATATTAAACTCAACGATACACATGATATAGTTTATAAGATTAAATGACATACCGCTTATGTTTACCGCAGAATCAACTTGCAATATTCTATAGGAATGTAAATTTGAATAATACCGTTTTGGTACATTTTAAATATCTATCAACGGTTGTTGGTTTCTTTCCGTTGTGTCAATGACCTCAAATCGCAGACGCTTTTGGCGACGACTGGTGCCACTCGGGCTATAAAACCATATAATTCCATTGGTGAACTCCAAATAGAAACAAGCCGCGTAATAATGTGTCTTTCCGCTTCCCGCAGATCAGAATATGGTTTGCCTCCTCGGGTTTTTTGGCTACCCAACTGACTGTCGGTTAAAAATGACAGCAGCAGTCAAACGTAAAATCTTATGCAAGACGTCGCCTTCACTGCACGCTTAATTAAAGCGTTACTATATCAACAGAATATAACGATAATTTTTTTTTCAAAATGATTCCATTCAGTTTTAGGGTTCCTCGCTTCAAGGAAAAACGGAACCCTTATACGAAGGGTTCTCTTTTCCTTTCAAGGTACGGATTTCATTGTCTGTCTGTGAAGACCCTTTTTCTCAAGAATGCGTGGAGTTATCAAGTTGTAATTAATATCAAATACTTGGTCTGTGGTTCCGTAGAGCTGTAAAAAAATCAAGCTTCTAAGTCAACGCAATCAAAAAATAATCCCACTTATTTCTTTAATTACTATATTTTGACACGCGCAAATAATTGAAAACCTATATTTCCAATAGACCTAGAATCATAAAAATTAGCAAAAAGGGGCCATCCATAAATTATAAGGTTTTGATCCCCTGCCGGCCCCTCACCCACCTGTCCTTGTTACAAGATGAAAACAGCAATTTTCACAAATTTTTTTGTTCAAAATACTTTAAATATTGGACAAAACAATAGACATAAACCTTTTTTCATTTTCGTATTTCTGGATTTGACGTCACAAAGCTTTTGACTTGCTCCTTTGTGTCACATTTCGTTGACGGCCCCCCGCCTCCCAAAGTGTGACGTAATTTACGAATGACCCCAATGGAACGTCATATAGCACAAGTAAAGGAAAATATTCGAATATGGTGAATTTGTAATAACATCACTTAAAAAACGATGTATTTATATTTAAGAACGAAAATTTACATTCGCGATTGGAGTATACCGATATATGGGGGAACATTTTTTTTAATTTCCCACTATGATAATTTAAGATTTCCAATATTTGGGTATATATCTCTGTACATATATAATGAAAATAGGTTGTCTTTGTTCGCCAACCACGTAAAAACTACTAGACGTATAGACATAGGACTGGGACCATTCGATGCGGAATGATTTGTAGATGGTTCTAGGCTACTCATTTTTCGAATTCCCTAAATCCTTCGCCATTTTATTTATAAATAAAAATTACCCAGCGAAGCGGGCGGAACAGCTAGTATATATATTTTAAAGAGAAACGTGATTAATTTCGTATAGAAACCTTCAAGATGGAGTCCTATCCTCGCCTGTCCGGTGCTTTTTAAGACTCGACTAAAGACAAGCAAATCATTTTAACGGCGATCGTCGCACCGCTAAACCTACAATACTCCGGCCGATTGCCAAGAGCGTAATTTTGAGAACGGTGTCCCTCGGCTTCCAGTGTGATGAACGCTATGATGATTCGGTAACGTAAACAAAATTCTTTCTCGCCGTTCGAAGGGGACGTAAACAAACATAAACTTGACTCCTACGACTGTTGCGATCGTTTTCGTTCTACTTCTTCTACTACTACTTTCTCTTTATGTATTAATCTCTGTTAATAACCGACGTTATGTTTTTAGTTAGACGTACGGATTTCAACGAAGACATTGCCTAGAAGATTTGGAAAACATGTGGTATTCATTTTTTTATATATTTTGTGTTGTTGTTACACATTTTTTTTGTAATTAGGTTTACTACTTGCGGCACGTCTGGTATTACATGTCGTAATTATAAGATCTATCTTGAAATCCGTATTTATTAAAGCTTATTTTCCGGCAGGGTAGACACACACTGCAGATCTGTATTTATATTTATATATATATATATATATATATATATATATATATATATATATATATATATATATATATATCTTATTTCATTGACATTCATTAATCGTTTCAACCAATTTTGTCGATTTCGGATGCCAAAACACGAAATATTGTAAAAAAACTCTAGAAGACTTCCAGCAAGAAAAGTTAATGGCAAACATTATATTTTTTGGAACAGGTTCGTTTATTGGGTCTTTCATTTATATTGGGATCTATTTCCGCGTTGCGATTAACTAAAATGTAAAAATAGAGTAGGCACATCATTACGTTCCAACAAAAACAAGCGCCGCCGAGGAAATACGCTTTAAAACTGAGTCTGAAACAATCTTCAAAGTCTAAAATACAACAGTAATATAGATTTTATTCTATTATTTTATTTTATTATTTCAAAAATACGAATTGAATCGTAGTTTTGTTCATAAAGCATTTTTCATAATATTTTTTTTTGTACAATATAAGCTCAACTTTTTCTTATTCTGTAGATTCAAGCATACAATAAAAAAAACATTTGTTTTTAAAAGTCATCACTTACTCTTATCAAAACAAAATGTGGAAAAATTAAAATATTTTCGTTTGACAGGTAATTAAATTCAGATTTCATCAAGATTTTGTAATGGATCAAAAATCGTGCCGGAATTATTGAAGAGAAACTTCTTTGGGCATGTAGGGAGAAAAATTTGTACGAAATAAAAAAAGTCACGTTCGCTCATCACATTTGTCCGTCACATTTTCCTTTCACGAGGCTTCTAGATTACGTTAAGTAAGTCAGAAAATACTTAATTCCTATTTTAGTTACAATAAACATTTAACTACTATAAACAAAGTTTATTAACTACTACAAACAATAACAACAACAATAATAAAATTTATTATAGTATTACTTTTTGTAACCATCTCTCCAATAAAATTGCTTTTATTTACTTACTACAAAGACCAAACGACAACTTCGAAAATGCTAGAATATTGAATTACGCGAAACAAACTAATTTAATAACTGTCACGAGTTTCCTCCATCCGAGCGGTACGTACTTAAGTACGCTCGACGCCAATCGGCGTTATGAGCGTTAATTGAAACGCATGGCCCGCGACAGCTGCGCGCAGGTCGCGAGTGGGTAGCTACTATATACGATTACATCTACTGTCGCTTCTGTCGTGCGAAATAACGCCATCTGTTGTTTTCGAGCCTTCGTGTTTTTGTCGATTCCTATACACATCAGCTGTTATCTGCCTGTAATATCATTTGTTTTTTGAACGTTTGTCCGTGTAACAAATTAAATACTCGATCTGTCGTATTTTAATATTAATTTTACATATTAGGTACATTAAAAGAGTAATTTCTACATTGCACGAATTTTGAATGACTTTTAATAAATTAGTAAATAACGAATTTTAAAAATATTCAGTTTATTTTGGAACATTGTTCAATGACATCTCGTGTAAAATTTATCTTTAGGACACTTTAATAAATTGATATGTGAGATATTTTAAAAGAATCCATTCTGCAGATGACAGAAATATAAAGCTGTATGTAGAAAAAAACATATCACGCATGAGTGTTATTGCATTATTCTTCTTGTGTGACATCAGCTGTAGGTATGTCATTATACCGTCTACATAACAATGCACATAAAATAAATACGTAATTCAAAAAATATAAAACAATCCTCAACACCTAGTGTAATAATAGCGAAATAATATACGGGTATATTATATATCCGTTCTTAAACGGTTAGAAAGGCAAAACAAACAAAGCATTGAGATGTGATAGCTATTTTAGTTAAAATCATATATCTACCCTATGAAAACATATCACAGAGTGACGGATGGTTACTGCGACACGGTTAACTGCGGAAGACTACGGCTGAGCTAGATTAATGGACGCCGGCATTGTTAAATATAACCTAATAAATTTTAACGTTTATCAAAACAGAATTAAAACTTTTAAACAGTATAAACATTATTAGCGTATAAAAAAATGATAACAGTGCATCAAAACATTGACTCTCAAAAACACAGTCATACTACTATATTTTGTAGGGATTAAGCATGAAATGTGGCTAATAAGAAATGGGATAGTTGTTTCGCCATATTATCAATTTTTTAATTCTAATAGTCACTTGTTACTAACATCTATTTAAGTTGTCTAGTGCCTACAATTCTCAGATTTTCGTTTGAGTCAATGTTTATTTCTTTTTCCCTGATGACAAAGAAACAAGCCACACACAACGCTTTGTTGTTTGTAATATTAGTTATTTATTGTTGTTATTTTGAAGTGGAACAATGCCTTCAAGTCGGTCATGCGGTTTGATCATTGGACTTACTCCTAATTTCTTTTGTCTCTGATGTTTTGTAGTACTCACGCGCCGGCAGTGTGATCGTTGCCGTTGTCATAAGTGCTGAAGGAAAATTTCAATACGGTAAAGTGCGGTTACAACGAGGAAAAACGTATTTGTTCTCTATTGCAGACGACATATTCCGAGTATATGTATTTTTGTAATTTCATTTAGTAAAATTTATTATGCATTGTGCCTTATTTGTTCACTTGGACTTGATTGTTCGTATTTAAGTAACTAAGACGTAATTATATGCTTATTGACAATTTACAAGTAATTTTCAAAGAAGATTATTAATGTCCACAATTTGGGACAATTTTTAAAATAGGATATGTATATTGGATAATTTTACCACTTATTTCAACAAAATAGCTATTGATTTGAAATCGATTTGTATCAAACGTATAATTATTATATAAATGCTACTACGGGACCGAAACGGTCTTGACGTATGTTATGGTGAAATCGTGTTGGCAGCGACTGCATTAACAGAAGTGTGCTATGACATTTTGGCGGCCAAGTTCATGTGCGCCGGACGCCATCCGGCGGCGAGTCGCCCAACATTGTTGCCGTTACACAAGCGAGCACCCGGCAAACGTAACGGAGGCGGTTGTTCTAAATCGGTCCACACAAAGCTCGTACCAGAAATTCAGCCGTAGGTAACGCTTCCTTGTTGCTGCAACTTGTTTGGCAACTTTCATGCTTTGACGGAGTGTAAATCGATTATAGATAATGAATTCGTAGTACACCGGCTTAATTTCAACTACGGTAAACGTGTTGTTTAATTTCTCCGTGATCGATTTAAAACTATTATTTAAACAAACACCGATACGCTCCTAGATACGCTCAAAATCGAATTCATTAAGGCCTAAGGCCTTAGGATTATATGATCATGATTGAACTTTGAAGGCCTCGCAATCTCTTTAGCTCACCCAAAATTCCCCGGGTTTATATATATATATATATACCTTCTGTTGGCTTAAACTAAAAAGATTTAAGCATATCAATGTCAAACAACAAATATAAAAACATTTTATATACGACAGACTTATTTGATTACCTTCTCATTCCTGTCTAAGCTGAATATTTTAAACATAAATCAATTTATTTATTACTTATTTATCGTGTATGTATACGAATCTTGTTTGGTGTTTACTAAACAATTTCAATCATTTCCTTGATTGTTAAGAACGGATTTTACTAACACAACAACACCGCAGGAATTTAAATGGAATTGTATAATTAATAGGCAGGAGGAAATAACGTAATGGAGTTAATTTTCTGAAACAGATATTCCTGGGAGGAAAATTACGCATTAAGCCATTTATTACACGTACAGCTTGCGAGAAATACATTTAATACACGATTCCATAAAATGTTCATTAATAAGACTGCAAGTAAATTTTTTTATAGACGCTTGAAGTTCGCAAGTAGAAGACTAATCGGGAACGGACATTGCACTCACAAACCATATTTAAGTAATAGTTTTAACACAATCACCTCAGGACAATTATAAATTTAAACTTTAGGCAGCCGCCAAATGACAATTTTATTACAAAATCTAATTAATGTCATTCAAACAAACTTCGCTAATTTCAAAACAAGAACAAGCAGAAATAGTGAATTTAGAAGCACCTCAAAATTTAATTCAACCACTTATACACTAGCAGACTTCGAAATCGCCTCGCGAATCAACTTGTCTAGTACGCGGAAACGTATGACCACGGCAGTCGTGATTCAAGGTTGATTATACAACAATTACTTATACAATGTCATCAAGGAGTACATGCTGAACAAAGAACACACACACACCCATATACACACACAAAATCACGCGTGTCGTAAGCTAACGCACATATATACAATAAAGACACTTAAGAAAATAATATAGGTAATAATAGTTCGACTCCTATAAATAGGTATCTTCCATTTTTTAATGCGATTGTTTAACGCAATGGTAAACGCTCTTAAACTACTTGAATAGTTACTATGTACTACTTACGTTACTTGACAATGCTTATATAATGCAATACGATTATTGTAATAATTATCATTTGAATAAATGAATACGGAATTCCATTAAAAACAATGAAATTAGTTGCGATTTACGTTTCATTTCTAAGTAATATTAAATTTTTTCTCGCGTGATTTAAGAATAGAAAAATAAATTCAAGATGGTATTCACTTGCAATTTAAATGAAAATAAAAATCACCAAACCCAATAAAAAACAAACACAATAAATGAGGATACTCACCAACATGCGATAGGCCGGTAAGATCTGATTCTGAAAAAAAAATGTTTGAATGATTAGTGTACAATGATATGACTGCGTGTAGAAAATAGGGAAAGCATTAAAAACACAGAGATACATAAACACAAAAAACTAATTTGCGAAAAAAATATAGTGCCATAAAAAAATGAAGATACAGGCAGGAATGAATATTTTAGTGACATTGAAAAAAGAAAAAAAAACGTAAGAAGAATGAGAAGAATAAAAGAACCAATTAAACCTCGAAATTCGTAACGTAAGAAATAAAGTTCTATGTTAAAGAATTCGACAAAAAAACTATAAATGAACATGAAATGACACATTTATGCTCGTACACTACGGAATTCCCATATGTGATCTGTGATGTTACTAAGAAGCACAGTTATTATAAAACGCTTGTTTGCTTAATAACATTATCGCTAAATTTCAACAGAGTTCAGATAAATTTACTGTTTAATGCTCAAATAAATACACATCTCAATTTCCCGAATCATCAAAGTAAACATCTCCTTAGTTACATATGACTTAATGCAAACACTAATTGCGATTCGAATTTTTTCCTAACATTTTCCACGATGATGTTACAAAAGGCGAACCGTGCAATGACTTATGACGACACACCGGTATTGTTTTTTGTAATAGTCAAATTACTGTTTTTTCCTTGTGATGTTTTTTATTGAAACAGAAGACGATTGACGCAAGAGATGTGGGACAAAACAATATTAAGATATCAGTTTGATGTAAGAAAAATATTTGTGGCGGTTATAATTTTTTTTTGATTGGGAAGCATAACTCCTATTTCAGCATATATGTGACAAAATAAAGATAGGGATTAGATATATTTTGTACACTCAGAGCTTACGTTTCCTTTATTCGCCATTTCTAGTGTCAGTAGGGGCCTTGTTTTTTAATATATTTAATACTTAACAAAGATAACAAAAATTATGCAATAAATATTGTATAATGACATAAATATTCAAAATAGGATATCCTTAGAAGATAATGAAATTCATTACTTGACAGATTTCACCTATTTTTTTTACCCAATATTATTTCTTTACAAACCATGCCTTTCTAAACGTAACATAAATGCTGTATTTTTTACATCAAAGTTCAGCTCTCCCAAAAATGGAACTTTGTTAAAAAAAACTCGAAATACGAATTTATCAAGATTTCTCCGACATCAATAAGCAAATGGATCATCCAAGATACGCTCAAGAAATTGTAATACAGAACTGAAATACAAGAAATATTAAACTTATCGAAAATGCAAACATGTCGATTCTACATGGTTTACCATTTCTATAGAATGTGTACAACTTGCGAGTCGTCACTAACGAAGAGTTCACGTTGTTTGCACGCAATCGTTTCCTCGTCGGTTAACAGCATTACAACTCGTGTCTACAGAATCACTCCTCGACAGCCCGTCAACAGCCAGCTAATACTGATAATGTTTAGCTTCTCTTGTATTTCAAGAGGAAGTACACTTAACTAGCTCCAAATGACATCTGCATGTTATTGATGTTTAAATGCGAAAGTCCGTTTGCGTCGCTTTCACGTTTCAAACCGACTCCGAGTGAAGTGAAAGGCATGGAAAGGTTTGTGTCATGCAGAAAAATATAGAATGCTTCACTCACTTGGTATGACAAAATGGATTTTTTTTTTTTTTCCAAAACCGTTTGACATTTATAATTTAAAATTCCAAACAAATGTAATATCGGTAGCCAATGTCGTATATTTTTAATAAACTAATTTTAAGGACTGAAATAAACAAAATAATAATAATAAATAAATTTCATCTAGTGGAACATCAAACAAAATTTTCAGTAAAAAATTGTTCTTTACTAAGATTATGTAAAGCCAGCCTTTGTCCGCGACTTCATCTTCGTAGATATACGATAAATTAGTTTGTCTTTCACATCGTTACCACATTACCGGTTCCGTTTTCAAATACAATAATACAAACTCACGCCTATTTCCCAGAAGGGTAGGCAGAGATTTCAGTTCTGCAAC
Organism: Eumeta japonica; assembly: GCA_005406025.1. NCBI lineage: Eukaryota > Metazoa > Arthropoda > Insecta > Lepidoptera > Psychidae > Eumeta > Eumeta japonica. The sequence goes on along the minus strand of BGZK01003116.1, from coordinate 16,645 downwards.
TCCTTTATGAGAACCGGGAGCTCTGAATTTACTTCTCCTCACGGTTTCGTTCTTGGGTCAATCTCTACTTCTTCAGACCTGATTTCGCTTTTCATTCTGATTCTATTCCATTGTTATGTCTTGTCTCTGCCCTATTCTCTGGCCTACTCTCAAACTCACACAGTTTTTATTTTAGTTTCTGGTGTCAGAAAAAATATTAAGACTCTCGAATATTCTTTATATGATGTTGATTGATCGAAATTTATTATAAAAGTGTTTGTTAATAACTTTTTTCATGAAAAAATAAGAAGCACTAAATGTGAAAATTGTTATTCAAGCAATGGTATTACACACAAAACTAATATTATATGATATTTTATTTCTATTGAACAATAAAAATTATACTATAATTTGTAAATTTCATTTTTAGAAGTATAAATGTATGTTTACATATACAAATTATAGCGCTCTTGCTCTACTGGCACCTCTATATATTGTATTGTTAAAAAGATATCTTTAGTAAAGAAATTAATAGTTAATTTTTGTTTGATTTGTCATTTTTTTTTCATGTAAATGATGTACGTATCAACTTCGTATTACGTGTTCTTTTAATGTAACAAGACGATTTGAAAAATGATCAGTTTAACACAAGAACATATTTTTATTGACAATAAGAAAAAGCAATTTTTAATTGAAGAATAAAGCTGGGGGCACAATAATATATGACGATTATTACCAATGCACACGTTACAACGTGTGCATTGCAGTACAGGAAAAATTGATTGACATATTTCTATCAATACTCCCTTTTAAGATTATATTTCTAGGATTATTCGTAATCAATGGACATTTATTCCGAAATATACCTCTCCTCTCAGAACATCTACAATCTTCCCGAACAACCGTGATGAGCCGAAACCGTCTCAAGGGTACGTAATTATCTCTATTTACTCGATCAATCGAGACACGCAATTCTGAAGCGATGTCGTCGCAGCCGGCACAGAAACGTCCGACGTACGATTAGTTCGCCCGATAGCGGGGCGATCACTCGAACGCGGGGGGTTGGCGATAAACCGGAAAACAACTAATAACGGCACCGGCTCGCGTGATGAAAACGTCAGCACTGACCTGGACCTTGTTTGCCGTCGATATCGGCCTGGTAACCGCACAGCGGAACATAACGTAGTTCAACGATAAAACGGTGTTAGCAATCGGTGAGCTTGTTGCGTCAAGCTTTCGGTCAGTTAGTGATTACAGTCAACGACACGGGGGCGGATACGGGCTTTTTGGGCATCAACCTAGAGCCCCATATGAAGCGCCTCCGACTCTTATCTAACACAATGTGCGATACTATATTTAATTTAACAAACATCCAGTGTAATATATAATTAACAATAAACAGTCACATTATTTCTATACCGTATATATAATTATGTAAAAACTGCGTCTTTTCTCAACAGGTCCGTCATTGGTTTAGTAATCAACTACAAATTGCGGATAAACTTTCTAAAATATCCTGTCCGAGGAATCATTGGATGGATTTAATGTTATTAAGCCTCTTGAAATTTGAAATTGCTTTGATATTTTCTTTTGATGGACGAACTTCATTGTCCTGAATTATGTAACCCAGATACTCAATACTTTTCTTCAAGAAATGATATTTCTTCCAATTAAATTGTAAGCCAAACTCTTCAGCTCTTTCAGTACTTTCTTTATCTTTTTCAATGCTTCTCCTTCTGTTTTTGTATGCATGATCAAGTCGTCGAGGTAAGCTTGCCACCATCAACAATCCCATCGTTGATGTAATCGTGAAAAATGTCGTTGATAAAACGCTGAAAGACTGAAGGTGCAGTACACAAGCCGAAAGACATTTTTAGAAATTCGATTTGGCCTTAGGGTGTCACAAAAGAAATGCAATCCAGACTATCGTTGTGGACGTTCACGTGCAAAAATCCGTTTTTCAAGTGGATGTAAAAATTTGCGCTTATTTCAGCTTATCGATTTGATCTTCGATCAATGATAATGGGAATCTTTCTCTCATCATCTTTTTGTTTATGTGGCGGTAGTCAACACATACTCTATAGGATCCATTTTTTATATGCTAAAACAGTCGGACATGAAAAATCAGATTTACTAGGTTTAATTATTCCTTTTTCCAGTCTGTCATCAATTTGTTTGCTAAAAACTTCTGTTTCCAGTGGTGATAAGCGTCGTGGACTTTGAAAAATCGATGCTTCGTTAGTAAGTAAAATTCTCAATTCAACGTTATTGTTTTTGTCTCTTCTGTATGTTTTTAGCCTTTTATAATCTTCTTTATTTCAGTCGAGTATTTAGAAAGTTCTACGTCGCATTCATCAATTCCAAATTTTTTTTTTATTATTAGTGTAAGGTGTTATATCTTTTCCATGAATATTCCATCGTATATTATAATATTCCATCATTAGTGAATTTCATTTCCAAATCTTTCAGAAACGTGATTCCAGTTAATGAGTCAAATAGAAGGTATTGTCGTCTACAATGTGAAACGTAATATCTGACCAGCAATTATCAATCTCAAATCTGGCAATGAAAAGTTCATCGACAAATATTTCTTTTTCAGCTATGCCAGTCAAACGGATCTTCGAGTCCTTGTACATCCTGACATCGTCTTTTATGTTCCCGAATTCAGTCTTAGTCATCAGGTTAGCGTCACTTCCGGTATCAATCAAAGATAATATTTCTTTTCCTTCTCTTTCTACTTTCTTCAATGATACTTCTCCTTTTCATTTTTCAGAACGTTCAGCGTCTTCTTCGGTTTATTAAGATAGTCAAGTCCTTTGTGCCCAAATTTGTTACATTTGAAACATTCTATATTTTTGGAGCATGTAGAGGATTGGTGACCAAAATCACAACAGTTGTAATACTTTTCTTTGGTGTTTCAGTAGTGGGTGGTTTCCAGTTTCCATGATATGAAGTCGAAGGAGTTGATCTTTTTTATATCTTCTTCTTAAATTCGCTGTAGATATCCAACTTCTTTCTGAACTCCTTAACATCAACAGCACCGTAAAGTACAACTTTATTTGTCTCAAGGTCTCTTATTCTATCAATGACACACTCCATGAGTGCTTTATCTTCATCTTACCCTTGTAAAGCTATTATTTTCATAGTTAAAAATACTATTGGTACGTTTTGTCACTTTTCATTTTTTGTGTCGTCAACTTTTTGTGAATAGTTGCGCTGTTCAGTTTCGGGCCAAATTTTTCTTTGTAAGCTTTCTTCTAATTTGTGTAGTCTTTAACTCTTCCAATAGATTTCAAAAATAGCTTGGTAATACCTCCCAGTAACCTCTTTGCATAAACTTATTTTTCCATATTAAGTCCACTTTATTAAATCAACAACGTCTTCAAATTCTTCCAAAAATTCAGTTACACAGTTCAAAAATAATAAAAACTTAATTTCTAAATGCGTGATAATGCTATTCCCACATAGTATATAATTGTAATATGAATATCGCTATATTTGTTATGAACATTAACGTCAGGCACTGTAGGGTCTCGTCAGCCCACATTTTTATTGTGTCGAGGACCTTAGACTTTGCCTCCACCACAATGGGCCAGTGCAGGTCGAACGAAATTGATGACCATTATCACCGCCGCAGTGACAACACCCGGGACAGAACGGCTTAACATACCTTATTACAAACCAGTGGGTAAATTTGATTTAATTTAGAACTGCTTCCTCAACTTTCGTGTAGTTGAACATCGAATATGTTAACTTCTGACATAACACGTTGAACACTAATTCAGCACAGCTCTTATTAACATTTAGGCATCCACTGACCAGATTATTCGATCGTGACGTAACATTTGGTGCGAGCTGGTAATATTCTGCATGAGTTGATTACATTTAAATGTACGTAACTTGTTCATTGCGAATTCTGTGGTCGTCATTGCTCTACTTTTTACCCGACTTCGGCGAATCGGAAAAGAGCAAGGCTGAAGTAAACGCGTTAAGACAGAGTAAGCGAGCCACTGATGTTATAGTAAAGCAGAAACTAAGATTAATTGCTATCCATACGCTCAAAGCCATGATACATTAAATGACGTTTATTCACTTATTATACATTATTATTTTTTTTTTATAATATATTTTATACTTATATTTTTAGTTATTTGGGTAGAAAGTTTCTGTTCAAACATAATTTATAACCAAATAGCTCATTCGCAGTCTACGTTGTCCACAAGATAATGTTGTGTGAACTTGTTTTCGCTTTGTTTTTGTTGAAAAATCGTCTACAAACGTTAAAAAACACACATTAATCTCACATTGACCCAGAACACGCAACAAAACTCTCTAGTTGAGCTTCGTTATAAATAGAAATGTTTTCCAATGTAAACACTCGGGCATCGTCGCACATAAGATATAAAGTGGCATATTCAATAATTACCTATTGGACACTCGCACGCCATCTTAATATTTGATCTTTATTTTAAATATAATCCGGCTACGACTGACGTGCAAAAATGATTCAATAAAATAATATCCTACCTTGTTACGGAACATTTATTTTATTAATTATTTGTCATATGTATACCAGTATCCACATATAATGATATGAGGTAAAAGCCGCAACATCATCCAAGTAATAAAAGTTTATAAGAGAAAGATATATACTTGCATCAAGATTACTGTTCAAAATTAAAAAAATATATATGAAAATACATATTTTGATTTAGTCCCAAAATTGTCAAAAGTCGATTAAAAAAAAACTTTAAAAAGATTCTTCTTGAATATTAACACTTGTTCTAGAATTTTCGTTTGAATTTACATTATTTCCGAAATGTTTTGAATACGAAGTTAATTACGCCACATTACTAGAGCAATGAACAATGCCGTCATGAAATAAACGATACTGCGCAACACAAAATCGTTTGCGTAATAAGAAGTAGACAGATTTCGTTCTCAAAGAACAGAGCGGACATCGTTTACAATAATTGAATTCCATATGAGAAAAACGATCATTATTTAAAGTCGTCCCATTGTTCATGGCATTGTGTACGGAATGATCTCTCTGACCGGCATGTCGCGCGTGAAATCCCATTGATTTTAACTGCTAGATTTCCACATCCAAATAATATACAAATTTATTTCTATTTTCTCAAATGTACTTGCTAACGTCAAAAGTTTTGGTAGATAAAAAAAAATAAAGATTTTTCAATTTCGTATCGTTTTTAATATTACATTAAATAATTTAATACTTACTGAATTCTTTATTAGACAATTTTATTGTTTTCATATTTGGATACTTTTTGATTACAAAGTATCGTGTATTATTATTCACACGAAAAATAATATCGGGATGTTTATTTTTTTAAGATTAACATTAATATATGCGTATGCCATCATTAATTTATTTGTAAGTTTCACCTTGAGAATGCTATTTAATCAAATTAAAGTAGAATTCCTTTTACAGTTAGATGGACAAATCGACAAACAAACAACGTATTTGTTTCATAAATGATTTTATGACTCCCCCCTTAGTCGCTGTAAAATTAAAAACATAATATATTGTTATATCTTATTATGACTTTTTCCTATTGTGATATTGAACTTCAACATTACAATAGGACTCTTTAAATCAGGTATATAAATAATCAGGTAGAAAAACATAATAATGTGATTGATTGTTGTTTAAATATAACTATAGTATTGAGTGTTATTTATAGACACGGCCATCGATAACAAATACTCGAGAGGCAGATAACAAAATACGACTACCGTGGAATATTTCTAGAAGGTAAATGAATTACGAAACTATATGTTTTGATCATTTAGCTTTTTATTACACAAAAAAAAATGAAACAACAAAACACGTTGGTCGAGGTCGCTGCGGAATCTTATCAATGTGTAAACAATAATAATACGTATTTTTTATTATAATTATTAAACATTATAATAACTCCACGATACCGCAGGTGAACACCGATCCATAGTGTTGAATAATTTACGATTTACATTTCAAAAATAGACCATCCTGTAGACGTCAGAGGAGCTGGGTCGGTTTAGAATCTAGTACATCCTGTTTTCAGAACAGACACATGCAATACGTATTCCTCACGTGTAATATCAAAATATACCGAAGCTTTAAATAGAAAGGCTACGAGTAATAAGGGTTTCAGGGATCAAATCCTATATTTAATGATTAAATACAAGCACGCATTTGTTAAGCTTTTCAATGGTAAATGTGTTAAATTAAGAAGCATATTTTCTGTAATAGAATATTTAATAAATAAAACATAGTTTTAAATGTTTTTTACTTTTTCATTTTGTGTAACTTTTTCAAGATGTGTGACTATTTAAGAGGAACCCGTTTTTAATTGATATAAATTTCAGCAAAATACAATTTTGTGATTTGGGCGAAATACAATTTTTTGGTCAACTTAGCCATTATCATTTTACAGCTGGTCGTACAGAAATCTTAAGCGGATCAAATTGGAGGTATATTAAAAAGGCCAACCTGTAGTGGGAACCTGCGTGTAGTTTCTGCCTACCTTTCTCAGAAATAGCTGTGAGTTTATAAAGAAAACAATTTCATGGCTATTAAAAATTAATACATATGTATAATTAAACATTTTAAGAGTATGGGGTTAGTAATCTTTACGGACTGGGTGAAATTAATTTATAGTTTTTAGCCCGTTTTAAGGACATGGTGTATAACCATTTTTTATATATTTAAATAATTTAATCTAAATAAAAAGCAAAAAAAGAAGCTTTTACTAAAAATCATAAAATACAAACATAGAATTATTAAATTGGCTTAGAGACAGCAAATGTACTGAGACCTGTCAATAGTCGGCACCACGAGTTTTTTTTAATATAATAATGGATATACATGGTGCTTTAAAAAGTGCGGGCTGTAAAGAATCAAAAGGGTGAGTGGTAGAAGGGAGTGCAAGAGAGAAATATAAAGCGAGTGGTTGAGGAGAAACAGAGAGAGAGATTGAGACGAAAAGAAAGAAGAATTAGAATCAGGAATAGGAATGAGATCGGTTTTGCTAATGGAATCAATGTGAGACATAGAACTGAAGTTCGATACAGATCTTAATATAATTATTTACCTCCGCGAACGGAGCCGCGGGCAAAAACTGGGTTTGACTTATTATATTATGGCAGTGACTTAGACAGTATTTTTTGAGTCTTTTGAGTTACAAAATCTTGCAAGTAATGTGTATACGAAATGAAAATAGTGACCATTAGATAAATTAAATACACCTTCCGATTTCTTACAAGTTTTTGACTCAATTCCAAGGTTATACAATAAAATGCGAAATTCACTTATTGAGATAAGTATTCATGTCTAATAAAATATGAAGCCTAGCAATTTTTTTCTTATTTATTTTCTTATTCATAATCTTTTAGTAAAGAAAAATGAGAATTTTATTCGATTTTGCCATTACTTGCTCATTCAAGACTTAGAAATTCTATAATAAGAATTTAAATGTATCTGCTTCATTAGTTCATCAAACGGGTTATACTTAATATTATAAATACATAGCTATCTTGGTAAAAAAATTTGGTCTGACGTTACCATCGACTGCGTCTCGGGGTGTGCTGTTTTGCATTGTAGTGTATTGTGTATTGTTGGGCCATCAATATACTTTGTACAATCAATGGAGCCCAGAGCCTTTATAAGTGCATGACGATAACCCAAACATATTACTGTAGTAGAATGAGACATGCTATCGTCGAGAGAAGATACGAAGGTACATAGCTAAAAAATGTTCCACAATAACGTTTACTGTTTTGTACATTAAATAAATTTCCTTACCCTTTCAATTATGGTGTTTTTGATGTGTATACAAAAACAAACCTATGATCCCGATCTCTGTCTATTTCGATCCCGCTTTCACACTCGATATATTTTTTAATTTAATTTACACAGAAGAATGCATACTTTTACATCGAAAACACACTTATTACTATTAAATTATTTTATTACAAAATGATATCGCTTCCGTTCTTGATGCCGAACGCGGTTCCCCTCGACACCCTGAATGGTACTGATTTAAATGCTTCTTTGAACATTGCTGTTACCAATAATCAATTGGTATCAGAAAGTAAGGAATTCCTTCTATAATACTAGAAGCGGTGACAGATTCTAGCTAGATCCTTTTCGGAAGCGAAGTCCCGAAAAAAAACTAGTGTATACTAAAACTTGTCTAGGTAAATTACGAAATAAAAATGTTAATTTAATAAGTCTTATTGGCCTATCTGTATAATTTTCTACATTTTCCACGCAACAATATTTATGTACAAAAACTTGTATCGGGTTAAATGGTCGTTAAGATAATTTGAAAACAAATGTCCTGTAATGACTTCCTAGCTAGTGTGATGAGGTGACACACAGATTGATTCATAGCGATCTGATGTTACAAATTAATGAATGAATATCGCATGACGTAAACGACGTCAGAATGTGCTAATGTTACGGTAATTGGATGAGAGCAGAATTAACTGTCACGCTGTAGTAGGTGAGTAAAGACGAATTTGACGTCACGGATTTACTGCTAAACCGATTTCCTTGGACATAGGTATTGTCCATTTAACGCACTACACTAATCTCTCTCCTAATTAATCTATTGACAATTTAATACGGATAATTAAATCATAAAATATTTAATGTAATAATTATTTATTAGAATATGTATAATAAGTGCGTTGTTGGTATTTAATGCAACATTTTGGCATGAACTGCCATCTATAATAAACGTGTTGAACTATGACTGTTAGTCATCGTTCAGTAAGCGACATCTACCGATTTTTCGTTCCAACGTTAGCAGATTTGTAAAAAGTATTATAAAAAACCAGTAGATGGCAGCACAAAAATATTAGAGCGCCATCTGTACACAATATTAGAAACTTTTTGTAGACTTGCTCTTCTGACCACTTCAATAGTTTCGTAAGAGATGTCGCTACCAGACAACAACTAAAAAAATGCGCTTACCAGTATCATTGAGCAGTCCATTGATATCCGTCGTCGACCCATCGGCCGACATCGCTGTAACAAAAAACATTAATTTTGTAGCATTCATAGGTTAAATAATGCACAGCAGGTTCGTTTTAAAATAATAATATCATAGTAATTAAATATTAATTAGATTCAATATAATAATTTTATTGTATTAATAAAATGTTAGTACAATAAGATCATTTTTTTATTCCTTTCTTACTAAATCAAGGCTAGGTTCAGTTAGCTTATTTTATAATATAAAAAAATATAGATACAAATATATCATCAATCAAAACAAAATTACTTGTTCATTGTTGATTTCTTATTTGTTTGTCTAAAAACTTATGAAAAATTGAAAATTATATTATTCATGAAAATTATAATTATATTATTATCTTATCGAAATATACCATAATTATTATTTCATTTTGATGGATAACGGAAAATTTTTATATCTATTACATTGAATTTTACTCGTAAGCACAGTTTTTAAAATTCGTTCGTGTCATGAGCCTCTCTGTACAATTGAAAGAAAATCCGGTTACGCAAGGAACTAAGCAAATAAAGAAGATGTTAATTAACAGAAAGCTAAGTGGACACTAACGATTTTTTGTTGTATTTGAATAAAGTCAGTTTTAATCAAATTTTAGTCAAATATCGTATTTTTATTTGAAGTCTTATATCTTCGAGCACGGAAAAGTGCAGTTATATTGCACGAGGCCGGGAAGCTAAGCGGTAAGTTAGATCAAATTGTAATAATTGATAGACAAACCAAAGACTAATTTCTTTAACTCTTAACTGTAACCTCAACGATCTTCCATTCATCGAATGGTGAAAAATGAAAAAGCTATTAAACGATAATTTTGTAGGAGAAATGAAATAGTATGAAGTGAAGATAATTAATATTTAGTCTGTGAATCTATCGACTTAATATTCAATTAAAAAATTAAAAAAAAACTGTTATCTAATGACCCGTGAATAACAATACAAGTCCAATAATTCCTTATAATATGTTATGGATATCGATTAAATATGACTCTGTAAGAGAAAAAGATGACCACAATACAGTACAGGTACATAACTGCCTCACAGGCTTAAAAAACAAAACAATATCGCATCTGCACTTTTCGAGGTACTTTTCCCTTTAGAACAATATTTTATTGAAATCGTAGAGATCATCTTTTGATTTTTGGGATTCTGTAGCTAAATGGAAAAAACCCTTATAATTGCGCCATGCCTAGCGTCCATCCGTACGTGACAAACTTACAAATCTGCCATCTCTGTCTTGAATCCGATTAAATTACAAAGATACTTGGTCTTATGTAATTACCAAACAATGGGCATTGTTTAAAATATGATTATGGTTTTTATTTACATTTTTTAAATGAAAATATAATCTTATTACATAGGAACTAATATAAATATGTTTGTATTTAAATGTCTGTCAACGTCAGTTGTCACTGTCTATTATTTAAGTTATTTATTATATCTTTTAAATCATGAATAATTTCATAATGGCCGGCTATTTATAAATCAACATTGTTAGCTATATTAAAGCTGGTTTTGAATAGGTTTTTGCAACCAATGGAAAACCTATTTATCAATCAAAAATATCGTTTACACGCATATTTTCTCGTATTTCATTAAAAATTCGAAGTTGAAGCTAATTTAATTTATCGTTAAAGGTGATGATAATAAGGTCAATAATTTTGTCAAAAACAACAGAAATATATATAAAAAGAGCAAGTAACTCTTTTCTTGTTAACAGTAAGGTTTTTTTAAATATTAAACTCAGTGAAACGAGAGAGGTATGCAAAGATCGTGCCTTTTGGAAACCTTCGGTATCTGCCTACTCTAAAAAATAGACGTAAGTTTATAACAATAAAATAAACAATCCTCATTGTGTAGTGATATTTTAGAAATGCATAATAATTTAAGATTATCTTACATAGCTACAAACATAATTTAGATATACTGTATTATATGGGGCATTATTGAGCAGATTCGTCAAAATGCGATAAAAATTTAATTTTTATTTTATTTCACAAAAAGTATTCATTAACAATGTATATTAGTATAAAGCAAACAAATTCAGCAAGTAAAAAAACATCTTTATCTTTCTAATTATGTGATGATCTTCAAAAACTGGGGTAGCAACAATCGCGAGAGCAGTACCCAAAGCTTCAAATTAACTTCGAAAGCATGAAAAAATGCTTCTCTAATATAAACCTCGAGTGTATTTTATAATTAAAAAAATTGTATGTTTCCATTCGTAGAAACAAAACAAAACTCTCTATTTTTCTATTGCTGAAAATATTGACAACACACACACTCACACGGTTCTCACAATAACTTTGTCCAATCAAAACGTATATAGATTAATATCACTGCAGCTTCGCTATCAAGTATAAACCATGAGTTGACATTCAACTAAACAGTCGAGTGGTCGTTTGACCACGCCGAAGGTCGGAGCCGGCCACGCTCGACATCATCCGTAGATTGACACTGTAGTCGGTTTAAAAATCTATATAGCTTTACAATTGTTTTCCAAGTCGTTATTTAAAATATATATACACAGATTGAGATTAACATCTATTTCATATTTTTATGGAATTTTCTTATGGTGAATTTGTTAGTCCGATAGTTATTGTATGATAACAATAAACTGCAAAAGACACATTATTTATATAAATAATTATTGTCGCAACTAATGTTGTCACTAAGCGGTGACGGATCACGTTGATGATTCTTTTTTGGCAAAACTTTCAGCATAAAGGATATATTCTTCATTAATACAGAACTTTCTATTTCTGTAATGCATTCTTTTAAAGTAATTTACAATTGACTAAAATCGGCCTTGACAGCGATAGTAAAATGAAATCGAAAAGAGGACGAAATCAGAATTAAAAGCGGGAACGAGTTTATAATCAGAGCTGGATCTGGATCTATAACAATAGCACGATCGGAGACGAGGGACGGTGGAGTATCAACGGAGAGAGAACAAGTACTAGGATTGGAATCGAAAACAATATCGGGACCAACATCCTTGATGGCAACATCACTCAATATAAAAAATATAGGAATTCAGAGCCGCGACAGGACAAATTATTAATTCTAAAATACCTATAACGGCATACGATGTGAAAGACAACTTTCAAAATTTTGAATATGAGTTATAACTGATATTCCGGAATTTTAAAATTATAGTCAAATTCTTATTTAAACCGTTTTTGTTGAACAATAATACAAATTCTTCATATCTTTAAAGAGTGTCTAATACTATAGAGTGAAGTTTTTCTTGACAGAGTCAACATATTCGAGGCGCATAATTTAACGATATGTTTAATTTACATAGTGGTATTTCCATTTGTTTTTTTTAATAAACAAAAAAGTGTTTAAACACAATTCTGCGCGGCAACGTACAGTAATATGGAATCTCTATATGTGTATAAATCTCATATCCATAAACTTATGAATTTCTAGCAATTACTTTTTTTATTTATTTAGGAGTAAGCAAAATTTCAATTCCAAAGAATTTATTACACTATTTAAAAACAATATTGAAAAAAAAATCACAGTACGATTTGTGCAAAAACTTGAGCGTAAACTTTATCCTTAGCGCTAATTTCGCTACGAACTATTAAATTTTTAACAGCCCGTCAAGCGTCAATCGACTTTCAACATGCTAACTCCTCATTTTAGTGATTCAAAAATATGAGCTGATAACCGGTTAATATGATTGACAGATTGACAGTGCGTGATGGAACCTGTCCTTTTAAAAGAGTATTCATTAGTATCAGCTTTGTACTGGTTTAATGCATAGCTTTATATCACTTCACGTGGCATACTATACCTATGCTAGTGCAATGATTGATACACAGGCTGGGATATTGTTGGTTATGTCAGAGGTGACTCAAAAAACAATAAAAAATGATTCAAATCAAAATCGATCAACTATAACATTTTAACTATCAAATGGCATAAATATATCGATTAGGTATAACCAAAGGTATTTCCTAATTATTTATTGATCATATGTTACCATAGTATCCTACTTTAACTGTTGTATTCTTTATAGAAAATTTTGTACTTGCGATATACAATTAATATAAGAAACAAAAAAATTTTGAAACGATAATTATTAATTAATTAATTAATGTAAATAGCAAAGGACAACCGTAACAGACATTGTTCATTGTCTGCTATTAGATATAAATAGATAACAATATTATGTTATCTACCTTTAAAACATTATTTGATTCAATTAACAGATGAGTGTACATTTTTATAATGCTATATAAAAGCATAGACTGTACATGCATAGATGCACATTAAAATGACATTCGACTGTTATATTTCGCCGTTGTAAGTGGCGGTCAATGACACTAACTCAATAATAAACGAAAATCCACATTCGCATAAGCTCGGCGTGTGGTACTTTGAGGAATTTCATTTGAAAATATATTGTGAAGACTCAAAATGACAAACTTGTTGCCACTGTGCGGTTGGAAACGTCATAAAACGATAACAAATAGGCAAATTAACATAACAGCTTATTATTTACAATAACTTAGATTTTACAGGAAGTCTATTGCAAATAGTTAAAGTTAATCCAATTATGTAAGATTTACTGTGAAAGGTCTGATGTTTGGTATAATATCGTAAACTGTTCCTTCTTCCGATCAACAAAACGATATTCTTCTAATTTTTCGCTTTGCTTATGAAGTCATCTAGAATCTAGATTTTAATTGAGTTCGTAAATTGATTTTCTGAGACGTTGAAGTAGATATCATGAATGACTTGTTTTTAGGAGGATAGCAAAGAAAATCGTACTGTCACTTGCAAAACATTTTCCGCTTAGAACGGGTATAAACTTTATCAAACACCAATATATTGTTATTAGGAGCATTAACAGTCGACTTTCATTTTAAATTCATGATCATAAAATGTCCGATAGAGTCGTGTTTTCAATAAAGGAGCTTTAAAATTTTTTCATTGGTACTTATATTACGTGAGATACTAACGAACGTTCTTTGATAGATTTGTTATTAATATGATCGTATAAATTCGCTATTATAGTTAGTAACAAACATTTAATAATCGGTTTTCCTATATTTAAAATACATAAGCAGTCTTTAATTCTTTATTATAATCATTGCCATGTTATTTATTCGATTATTTGAACACATTTACGTATCAGGCAAAAGGCAAAATTAAGTTACATTTTTGTTTTAATGTCCTTCACTTGATGATCCTTGTAACGTAGCAAGCTATATGCTACGTACATCACGCTACCCTAAATCATTTGCTTTGCGCTGTCAAAAGTTGACGCTAGCGATTAAGTTTCACAAAAGCTCTTAATCATTCTTCGAGATTCAAAAGCTAAGTACTACGTCGCTGCAAAATCGATTAGCTAACTCGCTGGATCTCTATAAACAAAAGGCAATCGTTGCAAAAGAAAAAAAAAACATCATCATTTGTTTTCCATGGTGTTTGCACAGGTGACAAATATCAATCGGAATGGACTCGTCGTTTGACTAAACAGCGGTGAGCTCACGAAACAACTACCTACTACAAACAAAATGACCACCGACAAAAAATTGTTTTTTTTTTACAAAAAAATGGCGTATTGTCAATAGTTTACGAACATTAGCGTTTCTTGGTACTGTAATGGGATATGAAGATCAAAATAAACCAGATACTCGTCGAGGACGTCGTTTGAATGTACGCAGTAACACGTAGTATTGTCCTCTATGGTTATTTAACTTACGCGAGTTTAGCTTTTTGCTGTGTGCTGTCAGCTTTCATGTATTTATGATTTGTGAACTATGTTATCAGATTACGTGAATCTAGCTCTGTAATTTATACTGTGAACTTGAATGAATCTAGCTCTGTAATCTATACTGTGAGGTTGAATGGCTCTAGCTTTATGCTGTATGCTATCGGCGTATGCGAATCTAGCTTTATGCTGTATGCTATAGACTTGCGCGAATCCAGTTTTATACTTTATACTATCAGAGTATATAAATCTAGCTTTGTAATCTGTACTATGAGTTTGATTGAATTTAATTTTATGCTCTATGCTATCGGCATATTTGAATCTAGTTTTACACTTTATGTTATCAGATTATACGAATCTAGCTTTGTAATCTATACTATGAGCTTAAGTGAATCTAGTTTTATGCTGTATTCTATCTACATGTGTGCATTTAATTTTTCGTCGTGGACGTGTTCGAATCTAGTTTATATTCTTTGCGAACATACTATGTGAATCTAACATTGTAATAATACTTACGAACTTGTAGGAATCTAGCGTGATAAACGATACTTTGAACTTATGTAAACTAACTTGAAATCAATTTCTAAAGATGAAAAGTGTTATATGGAGAAAAAAATGATATTTTCAGTGAAATGAATAGCAGTTACTTATTTGCACCCCGTTTCACGTATTATATTTATGTGTTGTCCTTAGATTATAAGTCCAATCACTTTGACAGTTTAATCACATTGTATTCAAGTTGACAAAGTAAAACCTCGTAATTCTTGAAGGATAAATGTAGAATAAATATTCAAATATCGTTTTTATTGCGTAACAAAACCTTATCGGGTTGACACGCCATAGACACTCAATGCTCGAACAATGGGGCAGCACCGCGAGTCACAGGTTACGTCGGTGCAAAATACTTGTTATTGTTTGCTAATGGTCGTCGTATCTGCGACCGGGCGCTGTGATCGGCAATAGAACAAAAAAATAATACTGAAATTATCAATACGTGATCAGTGAGCCAAAAGTACGCCATATTGGAAAGCAAAAAAAATCCTTCACGAACAAAAAATGCACGTACAATTAATTGTAGACACGAAATTGTTCCGCACTGCTCGACTGTATTATGTAAATTATTTGATTTGAACTATCATCAGTGCATCGCTTTCAGCTGGTCATGGGACTGAAAGAAATGGAATGTCGATACACCGGTGGGAGTGTCGTTAAGGGATAGATTGTGGTTTTCTTAACAACTGAAAAAAGGGATGATGGAATTATATAGTGATCGGATTATTTGCAACCTCTAGCCAGAAACTAGAAATAGAATCGGTACAAAATACTATATAGTAGAAATATATATTCTTTATAAGAGGATTTAGCTGCATTACGCCGTCACTCCTCATTATAAGATGTCATTTCGCAATCCCTTTCTGGAATTTGAAATACTTCCGCTGCTGTTTTCTCCATAGCTCATCTATTTTCTGCATAATATTGCATGTCAACAAATCAAATAATTCTGTCCAAGTAGTTATAAGCCTACTTAATTTCCTTTTTCCTGCTTGCAGCGTTGCATATATGCGGTCTCCTCATTTGCACATTAAGTGCCAGTAGTAGGAGATTCTTCTGGCCTTTTAATGTTTAGTTATAGTTTTACCTTGTAGTGTTTGATGAACTTCCTGCTTAGTGATTTTTTTCCCGAACCTAAGTATCCTTTTGAAAATAGTTCTGTCACATTGTCTCAGTCTTGCTTAGCTTGCTTTAATAATAATAACAACTGCTACATTTAGACCGGAACTCATAAACGAAGAGTTTTTTTTTTAATTCAAATTAACTGTATTTCACTTAAGTCAGTATATGCAGCATCAAAAAGATTAAATGTTATAATTTTTAATGAATATACTAAAATATGGAAG
>BGZK01003115.1:0-31952 GCA_005406025.1 Eumeta japonica | reverse complement strand
TATTACAGGTAATATAAACTATATAATTACAATACAGGTATATGCGAATTAAAACTACACATGAAATTATATTTTCCAATTAAATTTAATTGCAACATTATTTTTGTTTTGTTTAAATTAAAAGACTAAAATATGGAATTTAAACCTTAGCATGCACATTGACTTTTATTTCAAATTTACTGGGTTTAAATAAACCACGTAAAATATTTGTAATTATTGTTCGCAGTTCGGATAGATGAGAAAACAGACTAGCGTCAATGGTTTTAATTTACGAATTATGAAATTTTCTTTTAAATATTACAATTAATTTGAAAGTACTCAAGAAGAACTGTGATATTTCATAGTTTAAATTTTCATATTTGTCGGCAGTCCCCAATGACTGTTTTAGTTTTTTTTCTATTTTGCTAATGTATTACTATAGGATCTCATTGTTTGAAGATCCACATATTTTCGATCCATTATCGCAATATATAAATCTGTAACAGAAGAAGCAATTTCAAAGTGAATCATGTACTTGTATGTTTGAGACACTCTTATTTTGTTAAAAAAGTGTTATGTACGAGTAAGCTTCATTCGTTTCATTTTTAATCGTATTTTGTACTACACTTCTGTTTCTAAAGTACCTAGATAGTGCCGTTTACTTTTAAAATATAGATTAAATTAACATATTTAAAGGTATATGTAAGTATCATTATGAACCGCAGCCGCAATACTCTAATTATTTATTTTTCTATATTAATAAATATATTTTGTGTATTTCTTGTAAAGTTCATATAGGAATTCATGAACTAATAACAATAATATACTATTAGTTAATAAATTCCTTTTAAAGCATAGTAATTTTCAGTTTATAAATTACTAATACAAGAACAGAAATCTGTTTTGTCGAGGGACGATTCAGCAATTTACCATAGTAAATGATTCGGTAATAAAGGCAGTCCAACATATTGATGTTCTCTGAAATTTGAATTAGTCTTTCAAAAAAAAACTTAAACTTAGATATTTCTTTCATCTGCGCGTAGGAACGCTTAAATAATCTCTAGGTAAATGAAGTCCTGATAAGGAAGCGAATATTTTAGTACGATAGTATAAAAATATTTTTATTCATGTTGGAGAAGATTTTGAGTGTTTCTATTGCGATAAATTTGTCAAAAGATATCTGCGTGACACGGTTGTTCTAAAATTGCCACATTATTTTGAGCAACAATGTTTTCGAATTTAATTAATATTATAATTCACATTTTCCAACACAAAATAATCAGCGTTTTTTAAGCTATTGCATAGCTTCTATCGCGGGCCTTGAGCGTGGAGACCCAATCCAGAAATTCCGTAACGAAATAACCTAACACCCCATTCCGACCGGCACTGCGGTGATACTTTTACTTTTGCCATCTATCGATGAATAGCAAAACTTTAATGACTTTATTGGTTGTATCGGCGTTACTGCGCATGCGTAATCCCCTCTCGCCCGCAATCTGGTGACTCATGCCTGCTTAGAGTTTCGGCGTTAGGGCACCTCCTCAAAAGAATACTGCATAAATAAAATAAATAAATAATTATAATTGCATAAGTTGATAAAAAATACTATGCAATAGCTTTACCGCGGCAGACCTCGAGTGCCACAAGTGTTTTTTTTTTCAAAGTTATTAGGGATTCACAAAAATGACAATCGTCATTTTTCAAGTATTTATTCAAAAATATGTGTTCGCGCCGTTATTCCTGTTTTTTGTTCTACCTGCCTTATTTTCCTTATCACTTCTCTCCTCCCCGCTCACGATATATTCGCTTATCGCAACGTCGCTGTGACGGACGCTTTCGTTTCGCTATAATCGCTTAATCAATTACACAGTTTCAGTTTTTAAAAATAAGTACGCGCGAAACGAATGTCAGCAGACCTTTACGAGAGGCAAGACAACAGGCTCCCAAAATCAGGTAGCGTGACTTCCTATATTTCTCTTAAACGCCTTCTATCTCATAAAGTCCACTTCGCTCCCAACGGACCCCAAACAGGTTTGATTAAGAAACTGTGGGCTGTACAATATAAGTACTTAGATTTTAATAAATTGATCGGTGAAGAAATCGAATAGTTATTATGAAAATTATTTTCCCTGAACATTTCTAGAACAACATTTAAACAATTTAATCGATTTTATGAAGACTTACGACGTACAAATAACTTTTAAGCGTTAAAATAAAATTTAGCTTCAAAAATCGATCTTTTAAGAAAACTAAAAATTATTACAAAGAAACATTTTTTGAAAACTTTTTTCACGACACGTCTCAAATAAATGAACCGACTTTGATCAATTATACAAAATTAAAAACGTTTATTAAAATTATATTCTTGTTTCTACGGTTTTATTAGGAATAGTGCTCTATACGTTTTGGAATAACTTGGTTTACAGAATGGCTTACAGATTATAAAAAAATCTCTTAGAGATATCCAAAAATCTGTATTAATAGATCGATTTCAAATTTTCTGGAAACACAAGCCCTGTAAAATCCTTTACATGCACATAAGTATATTACATACAAAAATACATGGTAAATATATAGTCACTTGCCCTTTAATAAAAATTATTTCTTTCTTTTTCCTTTCTACAAACACACACCCATGCATAGGCGTGTGTGCGAGTAACTCCGAAATTAAGCACATTTTTTCTTACGAAATACATGCAGTTTGTAAGTTGTTGTAAACACTAAAGAAGACCATAACGTGATCAACAATTCCCACTCGCAGAGGAAGCACAAAACATGCAATCGCAAATCACTCCATATAATTATAAAAAAGAAGAGCTATGTTGGCTCAGTTTGCTTTTGCAGCGGGAGATGCTTGGCGCAAATTCTGGCC
The DNA here is from genome assembly GCA_005406025.1 of Eumeta japonica. Lineage (NCBI taxonomy): Eukaryota > Metazoa > Arthropoda > Insecta > Lepidoptera > Psychidae > Eumeta > Eumeta japonica. The sequence goes on along the minus strand of BGZK01003115.1, from coordinate 29,101 downwards.
ACTGGCGATTTGAGTGGTGGTGAGTTTTTAAATTCGGACAAGCTGGGCCACTCGCTCCCTGCCTTGGAAGCCATATTAAGACGTCGATGACGACGGTCGTTAGCAACCCCCCGACCCGCACTGAGTAAAATTATTAAAAAAAGGGTACGCGTAAACAGGGTGGTTGAGGAATCTGACACGTCAATGATATCGAAACCTCTGCAACCATATCAAGGAATACGATTAAAGAGGCATGCAGACGTCATAACAATCGGATAATCTTTAGAGTTAGCTGTGACCAATGATGTAGAGTGTACTACTATCGCGTATTACAGTAGTGCGTATTACAATGTTTCACTGCTGACTTGCCAATATTCATGAACAAGCAACTTGGAGACAGGTCCATAATCGGTTTCGAGGCATTGAAATTATAGTACGCCATATGATTTCTTTCCAACAAAAATTAAAATAAAGTATTGCATGTGTTGCACGAAGAACTAGCTACTTATTTACAAGTGTTTTGTAATAGTCTCGGACCAATAAATACTTTGAAGCGTTCATATTTTATTTGCTTTATAATTAATTTTAAAAATATGTGCTTAGCTTAAGCGCATAATTGTAATATGAGCCCATTACATTTTTCTCTACATAATATATTAGGAGTTAGAATGCTATTTCTTATCTCACGTCGACTATATTCTATATTATTGTACCTCTAATGATTTCGATTAATATTGTCTAATACTACTTGAAATCCGTTAACATGTCAGCTCATTTTGAATAGCTTTCGTCGGTTGCTTCGTCGACATACAAAAATGACTATGCCATTCTTATCGAATTTTCAAAATTTTTAAAAATTTATGATAGCTCGTTTCGTGAGTTCGTATGCTTGGAATGCGGTTTAGGATGAAATGGTGCTTTGTAGGGACGGCGATTAATTTTTATACGCCCAAACAGACAGAACGACAGGCTATCGCCGATCTTGTGTACTCCGTCTATCGCTCTATATACAGCCGACGTCCGGGCGTTACGCCGACGGGCTCGGCCCGGGCGAATTACTCACCCAAATTACATGGCAACTCGTTACGAAATCCGGATTAAAGAGTTAAAGTAAAAAGGGAAAACGTCGCGGAGCGGGCCCGCCGCGAAATTCTTAAGCGCACTGCCGGGGAAATGGGATGATTACTTCATCAAAACACACTTTAAACGCGTTACGTAAATCTAGTACGTCCCCGGGTCGGCCGCGCCGCCCCCCGGCCACCCTCCGGCGGTGGCGGGCGGGGGCGCCGGCCGCCCGCCCCCGCCCGCCCTGGGGAGGTAAGACGATATAGGCGAACGTGAGCGCCCGTCAAGAAAACCTTGATTGCTTTTTTAATTAGTTTTTTTTTTGCCTTTCCCCTTTTCGCATCCCGGCGATCGTGCGGGAAATATTATGTATCGTCTTATGTACGGAACTTTAGACGTCTTCGCTTTTTTTTCTTTTGATATGTTAATTAGAGGTCTCATTAGTAGTCGATTTTACAAAATTTTAGGGATATTCGATGCGTCGGTGTACTCATCGATTGAACACTTCACATATAATTCGGGGAACGTGAAATATAATCTGTACGTATAAATAAAACTGAATAACTGTATCTGTGTCGGTCCGGGCTGATGTCAAAGCCACTGAACGTTTCGTAATAAATTTTTGTATAGGTGTAGTTTATCTCCGCAAATTGAAATACAATATTTGGAAAAAAATGTATGTCTGAAAAACAGCGGCACTCTCTAAGACAAGACCAAGATTGACACCGGAACCGACACTAGAATAAAGAGCAGTACTAGGACCGACATCGAGAGTGAGATTTGAACCGGAAAAAATGTGCTATGGCTAAGTATTATCAAATAGTATGCAAAATAATATTCATGTGCGAAACTGATGACTTTTTTAATGTAGGATTCCGATAGAAAATATAAATTCCTATTTTAGAAGAGTAATGAACTAGCAATTATTTATTATTCTTAAATTGTTTAAGCATTTTCTGCTTAATGTATACCAAAAATCTAAGTACATAGGATCAAAGTAATATTTATCAATGTCGCAAGGCGTCTTCTAATCATTTAACTAATTCCATTTTTACCAGCCAAGTCATTTACTTTTTCTAATACATTTCTGCTTACGTCAATAAGTAAATTTGTTTCATATTAGTTTGGTAATGTCGTTGGCATTTTTCTTAACTATATGAAAAAAAAGACTAAGAATCTCATAGATTATATGAATCAGAATTCATCGAAATTATGTAATAGTCATATTTTACATGTAAAGTCCGAACATTTTGATGTGCTTTCTATTTTATTACTCGCTACATACTGAAAAAATTGAGATTTTAGCGAAATAGATCTATGAAACTCGTACTGTCTATATTTACTTTTCCTTTAAAGAAATCATTGTATTTTTCTTTTTTGTGCAATAAACCCTCCTGAAAATCCAATTTTCAGTCTCATAATTACGACCACAACTACGGCCGTCTGTCATGGCGATTAATAGATGAGCGAAAGAATTCCGAGTTAAAGTTCAGATTGTGTATTAAGCGTTCATAGGATTGCAGCCGTAATGAGGGGGCGCTGGAAATCAGGACACCGGCGTAGTATCACTGGCGGGAGGGGAGAGGGTTGGGAGGCAATGTATACAATTTTATGTACAATAGGTTTTGTCTCGCATATATATGTATATACGTGTATATGTTTCGGTCATAATAGTAAATTATAGTTAAATATTAATAATAACAATAGCAGTTGGTCAATGTAATTTATTCCAAGAGAACAATTTTTCTGTTAGCAGTTTCATGAAAGTGATTAAAAATCACTATTTTTTATTTATATATACTTTCAAAACACAAATAATTCTTTATACTACACCAAACATAAACCTGAAAATGATTGATCCTGCAGGCCTTCTCTGAAACTTTCAGCTATGATGTTTATCGATGTTTGTTTGAGCTACTTGAGTTATAAATATTGTTTATGTGTTGTTGAGCTCAAAAATTTAAAACACTGTTGACCTTTCAGATCGTCCATGTAACTCTCACTAATTTCGAGCTTAAATTGAAAAAAAAATACAAGAGCGTTGGTTTTGAGCTCATCGTGCTCAAACGATCGACTTTATTTTATTTTAAGCCCTCCAAGCTCAAAATATAGTTTTAAAAAGTTATGAGCACTTCAATTTCGAAAATCTATACATACACACACACACACACACACACACACACACATATATATATATATATATATATATATATATATATATAAACGCTATCCTTTGAATGCGTTGTTCGATTTTAATCTGCTTTATGGTATCCAATGTAGTTTTTTTAATGTTTAGTGCTTTTTTTTACAATACTTTTTTAATTGTTATATCGATAAATTATAAAATCTATCCCGTTTATTTTTCTTATAAAACAAATATCTATCGCTGTTAAATTAATCGAAATCGGTTGATTTGTTCAAGAGATATTATTGGAGGAAATTTTTACTTTTAGGATACTAAAGTGTTTTTTTTTTCAAACTATAGCGGTAGGTAGTAATTCAAAATCTTTCTACCTCATCTGCTTAAAGGTCAACGTAGCATACTGCATCAAACGATAGGTTCAATTCTAAAGGAATCGTTAACGAAGAATTTAAAAAAGCTTTTTCCAAAATATTATGTTAAGTTTTATTGATTTATATTTGGTGCTCGATCATTTTTTCTGTTTGAAAACTGCGTTGTATAGCATAAAACATATCAAAATCGAAAGTGTTTCAAAAATATTTAATAATAAGATTTTAAATTGTGCTTTAAAACGTATAAGAACTATATTTTGAGCTCGGTAAGTTTAAAACACAATAAAATCGATCTTTTGAGCATGATGAGCTCAATGATTTACTGTTCTGTATATTTGTCACTTTGAGCTCGAAAGTAGTAAGAAGTTTCAACGATGACCTGAAAGATCGACCGCATTTTAAATTTTTAGAGCTCAACAATTCATAGACAATAATTATAGAAAATCAAGGAGCTCAAAACACATCGACAAATATCATAGCGAAAATTTTGGAAGATTGCCTGCAGGATCAATCGTTTTAAACATTATTATTGTTGTATTTAGACAACTTCGTTCATTCTGCTTTCGGTTCTATTACCTGTATTCGACGTTTAGTGACAGTCTAGGAGTGTTCTTTCTGAAAATAATTTTTTAGGTAACTTTAATTTAAGTATATTCGGAAATATACACATATTTAATATATTTAACTATGTATATAGTCTTATATAAGTAATAGCAAAAACAAAAATAGTGCGTGGAGTCCCTCCGCGTGGAAGAAGTGAAACTCGTAATGTGGAAATAAAGATAGGAAGGTAGAAATTGCGTTTTTCGTCGCACGTTACACAGGAAAAAATTGCGAGACGAAATCACCGACTCACTCTTTCTCCTACTTTCTACCTGTGTGTATCTTTCTCTCCCTCTTGCGATGGAGCTGGTATACTACGATGGCCTGTAACAGGTATACTACGCGCATGCGTTCGAGTGCCCCGCATTCACTCGCTCTGTCTCTTTCTATACCCTCCCCAGGAGCGTTGAACGTTTAACGCAACAGTGCTTCATACCTTTCCATGGTAGCAAACATTTAACGCAACCTTGTTGGAAGTCGCATTAGAAGTTTCATTAAAAAAAAACTCTATTTGTTTTAAGACTTTCACTGTATAATAACTACTTATAATTATGAATGCTTATCAGAAATACTGCTGCATCCTATGTCTTACCTTGTTAAGTAAGTGCCTAATAACTGATCTTCTCATAATATTTCAATTACACATAATGGGATGGGACCCTGTGACCCAAATACAGGTACTTGTACCAACTTAGGCACCAGCTCACAATCTGAGGATAATCATTTAATCGTGAAATGTACACTTAAAGACATGCTGCCTGATTGTGGTGAGAAATAAATTATTATTATAATTATTATTTAATTTAAGTAGCACTTTGTACTATATTTGTATTAGTATTATGATTTCATGTCATGAATAATCGAACATGACACGAAAAATCACAATAATATCAATTTATAACTGCCACTGCAAATAAAAATCCACTTTTATAAATTCGTAATAAAGCGCAACATTAGTAACATTTGCATCATAAGACGTTGAAAATCGAATGAAGATAAATCGGCACATAAAGCAAGCTATCGCTCTACAGAACCACGAACTCTGTTTTGAATGTTATTAAATTTAGCACTGGACGTGAAAAGTACTAGTTATTGAACGCAAATCAAATCAAAAATCTCTTTATTTCGTAGGTAATAGAATTACGTTTGAAATAACTGTCATTATGACATTCTCTTGGTATTAACATTAATACCAATTCCGAATGCTGATTTATTTTTCGTTTTCGCTCAAAGATACATGACAAATAATCAATAAAACTAACACAACTTTTAAAATTACTTGCATCAGCCTGATAATCAAGTAATTTGTTCCACGGGTTTTTCGTTAGTACATTCAAATACGGCATAATAGCCCTACCACATAATTTTTTAATGAAAGTTTTACATTTATAAAATTTTGAATTTCACCTGGGATATTATTATTATAATAGGCACACATAGCCCCTACAATGGTTTGTTAACTTTGTTGAGTCTGGTCTATGAGCTGCAAGATCATTCTTATGTCTAGTGTTAAAATTATGTATGTCGCTCATTTTGGGATTATTTTATATTCTTTGGCATATACCAGGCTTTCGTACATGTATTGGTGACGATACAGTTAAAATATTAATTTCTTTAATATTTTCTCTGAAAGATGCTGTTGGTATCAAGTTATAAATGGTACGAAGAGCCCGCTTCTGCAGCACTAAAATTGTGTTTATATCGGCTACGTAACGCATAATAAAATTCTATAGGCCATAAGACTATAAAAGGAACTAAAATAAACTAATCTTGCGGTGCTTTCATTTGTAAGCCATCGAATCTTTTAACTGTGTATGCCGCAAACCTAAGCTTTTCGCCAATTTCTTATATGGAAATTCCACCGTAATTTAATATCTAAAGTCAGACTAAGAAATAAGATCGTGTCCACAATATCCGGTATCTCGTCCCTGACTACTACGTTGTGTCGACCAATTTGGTATTGACAACGAAAATTTATTAAGTTTTGTTCTCATTGAACAAAAATTAAAAATTGCTAATAGTAAACCATTGAACTACTTCTGAGATAATACTATTTATTGTGTTAAAGTCTGGTTGTTGTCTATTAACCTAAAAGGTAGGAATATCAGCAAACAGTACACCATGATTGTCCTTCACAAGGTGGTAGATCATTAATATGAACTAGAAATATAAATGGTCCAAGAAATGAACCCCTGCCACACATTTACTGACTGCATATCCCGAAGACCTCTCACCATTAACATCAGCTCTTTGAACTCTGCCACCCAAATATGACTTCAGAAGTCCAAGTTAGAAATCCCTGACGTAGTTTCCTGATCAATGTATCATGATGAACGCTATCAAATGCCTTGGATTAATCACATAAACATCAATTGCGTCCGGTGACCCTTTCCAGGCAACAAAATCTGCTCAATGATCTCAACACCGGCTTCAGTTATTGAGCGACCTTTCTAAATCCAAACTGTTTAACGTTCATCAAATTATTGTTATAAAATACCGCGATAGTTGATTCAAAATCAGTTTTTTCAAAAATTTACTATGCCGGTAGTATTGATATCGGTTTAAAGTTCGAAGGGTTGGATATGCTACCGGATTTAAATATTGGAATTTTTACTTTGCTTAATTAGATCTGGAAACACCACCATCAGTACAAGAATTAAAAATCGATACTAAACACGGAGCAATGCATTCTATTATTGAATTAATTATTTTAATAGAAAGGTCATCAAAATCAGTAGTCTTTTCATTTTAATAGATTTAAAGGCTTTTAATAATATCATCATAATTGACATGTGCAAATTCAAATGGAATGCCACAGTCATCGACGTTACCTTTTAATAGAGATTCAGCGAGAGGGTCGATGACTTTTAAAATTTTTATAGTTATAACTGAATATACTTAAAAAAATTTCAAAATAAAGCTACGTCTATAACTTTGTTTAAGATTTTATAATATTTTATTTGAAATTCTAAATAACGCGTTGTGTGTTTTCCAGTTTTATTGATTATATTCCAAGTAGTTTTAATTATCTGTACTTTTTTATTTTACTACAGAGAAATATTGATTTTATGGCTGCACAAACATGCTTAAATACTATGGAATATTTCTTACATAATTTATTAACATATCCGAATAATTGTTTAATCTTTCCTCGTAAAGTTCGATAATCGACGCATGCTAGTGAGAATACCCACCGTCGTCCAGTCGCAAATGATAAGGCATTAATAACATTAATATTTTTGATCTAAAACTTTATTACATTTAGACCTGGTCACAGTCAACAATGAACCATACATTTCATTAGTGTCGTTATAATATTTCAGATTAGACAACTTAATTTTAGTACTTTATTTCTGAATTGGGAATTTGAAAAGAAATATATTTATTTTTTTTATGTATTTTAAAACTTAATTATTAATTTTATTGATATGTTATTAGAAAACGAAAAACAATTTTTCAATTAATTATAAGCGATTAAAAATTGATAAAATTTAAAAAAAAATCACGTGACTGAACGCGCCACGATTGGCCACCATACTTGTGACGTCATAATGTTATAGCAATTCCATAACAGTGCAGCGTTTACAGCTATTATAAGTAACTAATGGCAATATGAATATGAAATACTTACATCAAAGTGATCTTCACAACAAAAAAAGTTCGATTTTGTTTTAGGATTATCTCGGAGCACTGCTTGAAACCATTTTTTTCGACGTTTCTCGTCTTGAGGAACATTTAAAAACATTTTTTCCGGAGTTGTCTTTGTAGTATTTGTACATAATGGTACAAAACAAGAGCGGTAACTTTTGAGATTTGACATTTTTATATATTTTTGAGTATTTAACAATGACAGAATAAAATAAATCAAAACTCAAAAAGCACTACACTTATTATCTCCGTATACTACTACGAGTGACAACTAACATTATGACGTCACACGCACTCGGATTTGTTCGGGAGTTGTCGGCGCGTCTTCGGTACTGGATTCAAAAATTAATTTTATTTTGATATAGCGTTTTAATTATTGCAGAAAAAAATTAAAATTGTTTTGTTATAAAACTTATATATGATCTTTCCATTTTTCAAAAAAATTTTTTCAAAACCTAATTGCTCAAGATTTATAGTGTTCACAGGTACCATTTTTATTTTATGTTTTGTATTTTTCAGCATTGATATCAAACGCGATATCAATGCTTTATGACCAACTTATACTGTGGTTTAATATTTGGAACATACATTTGAGGCAAAGTTGAGAAAGCACCTGTTGATCCTTGGTCGGTTCTAGATATAAACCTTCTAAAATTATAACATTTGAACAAGGATTTAATTCTAGTACACAGATACAAATTTCCCAATAGATTTATACCAAAATTCCACATACAGCAATATATTTACTATTATTACGGATTTTATACAAAATATCATCCATAATATTTTCGGAAAAACATCATATGATGAATTTGGGGACTTTATACACTTAATACTATAACCTTCAAGTTCTATGCAGGCCACTTCAATAGTTCAACTACAGACAGGCTCACAATATCTGGACGTTTTATATTGAATATTGTGTTTAACCATATTGCTACTATGTACAGCTTTTTCTCTGCTGAACGAATTTGTTACCCAGTATACTGAAGTTATACATGAACTGATTGCGACTTCAAGTTCATGTTATGTACATAATATATCGATTATCATTATAGTTTATAACAATTCATTTCAAGTTCCTGTTTACCTTTTACCTGTATATTTTGATGCAACCTGATTGAATGTATTTTATTGTTAAAAATTTTTCTCTCAGTCGTTATGGGTGAAGTGCTAGCTACTAATACAATGTTATTATTGGTTTTTTCTGTTACCAACTTATTAAAATTCTTCTGTAATGTCAAAAAATTAGCAAGAGGTTATCTTATATTGTCTAAGAACTAATTTAAATCATAATTTATGTCAAATGTCTCAATAGAAGTACATTGTTTATCCATGAAACAGACATGTTAATAATATAATGACTTACAACTCCATTAATTGTTGTATAGTAAATTTTGAAGGAAAATATTTCCTTTTGTCGATAAAAATATTTACCAATAATTTGTTGGTGTCAATAAAATGAAATTTGTGTGAGTGACGACATGTCGGTGTATGCTTATTAATATTTAATTCGTGTCTGTAATGATCTTCCTTTGCTTAAGCTCTTGCTGAAAGAAAGCAAACAAAACGTTAATTAAGATTTACGATGTTATTTAGTGTTGAAAAATATTCAATAATATTTTATTTACCCGTGTTTTCCTTTCACCAATCAGTATTATAATTACAGTCACGTCTGACCGCCAGTCGTCGACGAAATGCGTCTCACGACTGCACTGATGTCGGTGGTGACTCGAAAACGTTTCACAATTGTATTTACTGATTTCTGTTAAATTGTCCATTGCCGAAGTGCGGAGCACACTCCTTTGCATTAGTTCGTGTTTTGCGGTTATCGACTGCAAAGACGTATTTAAAAATAAAATTTCTGATTTCAGACGTTGTGTATCATATTCGCAATTGAATAATTTCCTTATAAACATCATTTTCTAACCATAAATCTTTCATTTATTTTTTCATATTTATTTTAGATAAATATTGACTTTTACCTGTGTTCTACTGATTTTAATAAATATCTGAATTTTACATATTTTTTATATGTACTGTTACTATAGGGTAGTACATTAATTTAAGAGAGTTCTTATTGAGTTAGTACACGCCAAGTCTATAGTTGTGTAAGTAGCATTTAGTTATTTTGCGAGCTGGCGGAACATATCAAATGGGTGAATTTTCGACCAACTTATTGAACAATGTCTGAGTACCATATTCTTTTAAGTAATTGTTATCTTGTTGCAATACAGTTAACCGTGTATAATTGTATGCATCGCGTATTTTAGTTTCAGATCAGTAAAGTGAGTTTGAGGGCATCCTCCAACTCACCGTTGCCCGGTCAAGCTCCACTCACCGTCCGCTGGATTGGTCTCTGTCCCCGGGTGTCCATTAATTGAGAATAGAGTTCTGCCAACTCACTTTTCATCTATTTTCATTTAACGCAGATAATATTTCACTATCTCTCTCCTGTGGTAACTGCTCGCACCAGCTCCTAGACGTCTTTAATTCTAATAGTGTGTGTTTTAACTGTTCCAGCCCACGGGCATTTTCTCTGCGAGTGATCATTTTAACTTAATAATTAAAACAACTAAAACAAAAGCAAACAACCGTGCAAAAATCATAAACTCGAAATTTATAATTCACAATTTTAAATCAGATTATATTCACATCCGTTTGTTTTACAACCTCATAAGTTATTTAATAATAAGATGGTATAAAAGGAAAATATATATAATAAATCAACATTTAATTATGACTGTAATAACTTTTTTAGAGGCACATCAACAAATGCGATTATTTTTTTATGTTTTTTCAAATTTTTGAGTAACATAACTATTTACCTTTACACAAAGACTCATTAAAATAAATAAATCAGTACATGCATCTCGGTGTAATTAATTTTTTGACTGCATGCGGTCCCACAGAAATTATCGACAACTGAATATTATCGATAGTCGATAGCGCTATTTTTTAAACTCACTGCATTACTTCCAGTACGCGGTTGCTAGACATAGCTAATTTGGTACCCACCCAAGTCTCGAAACTCTGTTTTAACCACTAATAAATACATAGATAGGTGTCGTTCGTTCTAAAGAGAACGAATGAATGAATATCATCATCCCTAAGTTACTTAGGTAAAGCTGGCAACTTAATGGGTATTGATATTTTCATAATGTACAAGACTTTTGGAATTATGCTTTAGAAATAAATGGAAACTATTTTAAATTTTCGAATATCAGAAAGGTAGTGACTGAGTGATCGAGACCGTTTCGTTCGAACGGAAAGTGGTGCGTCAAGTCCTGGACACATACGAATCAGCTAATGAGTTTAACTTTACTTTAGTGAAGTAAAAGCACTTAATCCTTGTTTCTAAGAGTATATAAAAGCCATCGGTGTCGGACGTAGTTACCGCATCAGTGACAATGATCGTTGAAGCCTCCAATCTGATGAGATCTTTAAGATCTCCATCAATAAGATGGCTTTATTTATGCCCAAGTTTCTTAATTTGAAATAAAATATTTGTGGGAGATACTATACTCAAATATTTTAAAATTAGTAATATGTTATTATAATAAAATTTGTGGCAACTAGATATCAAAATCTATATATATATAATATCTATATTAATAATAACTTATTAAAAATGAGTAATGGAATTTTTAGAATGGATGAATAGTTTAAAATTTAAAAGTCAAATTAATTAAACATACTGTTAATAACAAAACCATTATGATAAAGATCAATCATAATTGACGATTAATCGATATTTAATCACTACGATCATTTATTTATCAACAATACAAAATCTTCTAAAATTGTAAATATGACAAAATAAAGTACGGTAAAAATGTGGACCTAAATGATTAAACTTTATAATCTTAAAACAAAGCAGTTCTAAGATCCATTTCCCGTAAAACTCGATCAATTATCCATGACTGAAGAACAAACAATTGCCACTGAATATTTCAAAAGAGCATAAACTTTTCGTCCACGACTCTGCCCGTGTGGATATAGAATGCATTCCAAATTTTTTTATATCGACCGACGATGATGTATTAACGATAATGTCCATCCGGTTCAAGTTCCAATGAAAATCATGTCAAGTATTTCCAAACAAACAGATACTTAACAACTTAAAATTAATGATTTGGATACTGGTAACGTAAACATTATCCAGAAAAAATACAATCATTTTGAAATTATAGACAGATACTCAACTTTTATTAAGAGCGTCGTTTCGGATTAGAACACACTAGTTCCATGCTCACCGTGAGCGTATCTACCTACCAATGAATCTTTAAACTTGAGTTAAACAAAAGTCTTGGAAAGTACTGCCAAGTCGGCGGTCGGTAGAGGGCGCTATCGTTACAACATACTCAGCGGCCCCACAGCGCATTGGACCAGCGTGGGGCTTAATGTTAGAGTTGAACTGTTTTGCGATCGCATATCTTTCTAATCTTCAAGCTGGGTTAACTAAAATTGATCCTTTTGATTACCTTATCGTTATTACTCTTCATATTATATTATATCAGGTTGTGGAAAAGTTTTTGTATTTTATAAGTAAAAGCAGTAAAATCTCTTTGGTAGTACTACTTTGTATCTGACTAGTTTTGATACCATTAAATTGAAAACATTAAAGAATAAAAAGAAAAATCGTTGTATCGCAATTTTCTATTATTTTCCTGTCCACCAAAATGAGTGAACCTAACTTAGAATTCGATACATTTTAAAGATTTATTACAAAAATAGAAAAATGCTACAAAGCCGCGAACAAATTTGTGACATTTATGGAACTAATGCAGTAAAGTAAAGAGTAGCAAAACTGGTTCGAGCGTTTTAATCTGGTACTTTTGATGTCAAAGATGAACCTTGCTCTGATTGACCTGTTACAGATAAAGTCAATGCCATTTTAAAAAGTAGAGCCACATCGGCATATTAGTTCTTACAACATAGCTCAAAAGCTGGTTATTGACCACAAAACAGTTTTGATCCAATACAAAAAAGCTAAATTGGTCCCACACGAGCTCTGAAACAAATCTAATAAATCGTGTACTTATTTGTAATACTATATTGAAATGAAATGAAACCGAAACGTTTTGAAAAGATTGATCACTGCTGATAGAAAACGGATTACTTACAACAACGTGCGAAAAGATTATGTTGAAAAGGCAAGCAAGTTCCATAGATTATAGCTAAATCCAGATCAACTCGCAATAAGTTGACGCTATGTGTATAGTGGGATTGGAAGGAATTATTCATTTTGAGCATTTAATGCCGGGCAAAACCATCAATTTGGATCCCTACTGCCAACAGCTGATGAGACACAAAGAAAAAGTAGAAATAACTTTTTTAAAAGGAAATTAATGCGTATTACATTAATTATTCGTATTTTTCACTACACTCATGAAATTAAACATCTGTAACAGAAACATTTTTGATTGTGCAAATCAAAAAAAAACTATTCAATTCAATTAATGATATCATAAAATTTAATAAGACATACGTTATACACTATGAATGAAAATCGAATTACGCTTAAAAGTTAAATTATTATCTCAAGTGAATTTGATTCCTCAGTAGATGACACACGCATTGGTGACTACACGACGAGTATAAATATATTATTTCTAATATCGATCTTCTGACAGATCTTGTATAAGTGTGAAATAGATTAAATTGTGTGCAATATAAAATTAAGTTCTCTCAATGCCACGAAAGTATCTGTTAATAATGTCATTGTAAACAGCTGAGTCCTTTGTTATAAAAGTGTAACAGCGAAAACGTACTGCTCCAGCTACCGTCATAATTAGGCCTCCCCAGAAGCCTCTAAAGCCTCTCCTAGGCCTTCTAGATCTCAACATTCATCTCTTGCAACACTGTTCTTCGAATTCTTGAGGCATCAGCAATGACTTTTATGCACAATACAGTTGTTCATTTTGTGCCCACACCGGCATTTAATATTTAATATAGTTCTAGACAATTAAAAAAGTAGGTACACGCAATATTTTTAAAAAGTAACTCTAATGAATATAATTAATAAAGTAAATATATTTGCTTGATTTTTATTCATACAGCGCCTAGTTATAACGTCGTCTCAACTAGACACGTGTCCTCTATAAAATCGGCCAAGAACGAGTCGTATTCCGCTTGCCATTGTCCCAGTATTACCACACAATATATTTGATAAATATATGATTTATAAAAAAATAGTTCTTTTTCATTCAGTTCGGAATGTTGACGCAACTCTGATCTTATATTTGCTGCGTTTTATTGCTTGTAGCTTAACTTCACTCTTTAGGTTTTAAGTATATCAATATTGACTCTTACGCGCATTTTATTTGTAGCAAAACATAGTATTTTATGTATTACTTTTGAAGCAAAACAACTTATAAAAAAGTTTCTCCAGAGACTCATCTTAAATTTTAAGTTTTGTTTTTTAATAGTTTTGTACGCCCCAAATGAAATAAACTGAACCTTTGTAGGCTCACTCATGTGTCTGTCTGTCCATCAGTCACAGCCAATCTCTTCTGAATCTACCGCACCGATTAAGTTAGCATTCGGTACACATAAGCAGTGCGGACTGGTCATTTAGCCGAGGTGGCGTTTGCCAACTGGCTCTCGCCGCGGGCCCTACCGCACCTCCCCTCAGGCTTTCGACCTACATGTGGAATTGTTCATTCATACTTAGAGAGAATTGAAACAGACAAATTGAAAAACGGTTGACCATGAGGCCATCCCAAACTCCCCTATTTAGCTCAGAGAAATGACTTTCTTGTATATTTTATGACATCAAATATCATAATAACGCTTTTTTTTGTTTTCCCTTTTTTTTTTTAGTAAAAACTGAAAAGAAGTTTTTTTTTTATTTTCTCCTGGGATATTCGTCTTATTACCATTTATTCTATGAAAACTTTAAGTAATTCCAGTAACAATAAGTAATGTTCAACTTTAATTATAGTGCACTAGCTGTCCCGCCTCGCTTCTGCTGGGTAATTTTATTTATAAATAAAATGGCGAAGGATTTACGGAATTCGAAAATGAGTAGCCTAGAACCATCTACAAATCATTCCGCCTCGAATGGTCCCAGTACTATGTCTATACGTTTAGTAGTTTTACGTGATTGGCGAACAAAGACAACCTATTTTCATTATATATGTATAGATTTATGTGTAGACAAGCGGACAGACAGACGGCGTAGCGTTATTAATAGGTCTCTTTAGTACCATTTGGATAGCTAAGCCTAAAGAGAAACCATGATAGCTCTGTCTACGATTCAACGTGTTGGGAGTTCTTCATGTCTATTTAATATCATGGACTGTTGTTCTGAGTTTTCTCCAATATACGGATTCTATCAAATGATCGCCAAACTCTTAGTGAATGTCATAAACCCGTAGTACTTATTTATCAATATTTTTCAATTAGCTAAAATTGCGTGTTTGGCGCTCTACACCGATACGCTGCTGTAGCATCGCATCGCACAATACACATAAACAAGAGGATTTAACTCAACTATCAAGTCACTTTATAATAGAAATAATTGTAAAGCTTACGAGATGTCAATGGACTTCAGGCACCCGTCGGCATAAGTGGTACCCGGTGCGCCTCTACTTACACAAATATTTTATCGTCTCCACGCCGCCTCGTACCGCGAGCGTCTCGGCCTCGCAACGTCCCCACTAATTTATACGTTCTTTCGCTTTCATTATACTTATTATTCTTGGCAATTTATTTCGCACACGGGTGGCGGCTGCCTGCCCCGACCTGTGGCGGGTGAGGGGGCCCTCACGGTTCCCGCTTTTCGGCGCACCCTTTCGGCCCTTGTTTTCTCATTAAGTTTAAGAAGGGCTAATGTGTTTCGCGTGTGCGTGGTTTGTTTATGTCGCGTACATGCGTGCGTTTATGGTGCGTTTTGTGTCCGTTATTCGTTTCGTCATCATCGGAAAAATGTGTTCTTACAGACAATTTCGTTGTTTGTCCGTCCGTCCACCAGACAATACGTAGACATCAGATGGTCCTCCGAATTATCCACTCAACGTGGAATACTGTAATTTCAATAGTCGTTATTTGCGGTGTCGAAAAAATAAAGGAATTAAGACGTGAAATTCCAATTCGTGAGTATACAGCATTTCAAAGCATCGACGTCACTCGACTGTGACTGTCGTCATTTTTCGACTTCAATCCATTCCAAATAATCGTTCAACATTTCCAAAAACTCGCTTTAGTAATAAAGTTCTATTCAAAGTTAAACATCTATGTTCAGAGTGGTAGAGCTACTCTGTAGTCTATGGCTGCAGCAGGGAAATGGGCAGACTCGCCCGGTGAGATACTACACTTCACAGAATACGCACGTGAAGTAACAGCTTCCGTTGTTGCATTTCGTCCAGTAAATGAGGTTTCCGGTGGCCCACTTTCTCCTCTACATCCCTTTTCTCTCTATCAGTCCCTACTCCTTTAGCTATACCATTCCTATCTAAAAGGCAGGCAACGCATTGAAAATTGCTCCGAGGTTGCAAGTACCTATGGGCGACGTTGATCACTTACTCTCTGGTAACTTGGAAGTTTATTTGCACCTCTGAAATGTTACTTAAGAATCATTATCAAAACGACAACGTAGTAGTATGAAAACAGATAGCGCGTAACTCCATTTCGCCCGTGACCTCTCCCTGCGTTAATTTACATATAGTTTCTATTTTCGTTTTTCGTATAGAGCGATCTCTATTTTAAAGATGATCCCAACCCTTAGTCCCATTGTGGATTTCAATTCATCGGCATCACATTAATGTTATACTTTTTTGCTTCGATGGCTAAATATGTACACCTCCGAATTTACATATTTGTCATATGTGATTGGATGATTTTTTACATCACTATCCATTTTCATCAATTCCGTTTTACTCCTTCAAGATTTATTATTAGCTTTCCTTTTATTTTTATTTATTTACTTAGAGATATTCTTGACCTGTACAATGACTAATTTCTTTTAGAAACACCAGACAATTCATTGAAATTATTCTTTTAAGAGGTTACGTGATTGTTTGTAGTTAAAGGCTTTATCATTTTTATTTAATACCTAAACCATTTTTTGTTTAGCTATAATGTAAAAAACTAAATAAAAAATGCCTTTATATTTCAAATTTAGAATTAATATT
The DNA here is from genome assembly GCA_005406025.1 of Eumeta japonica. Lineage (NCBI taxonomy): Eukaryota > Metazoa > Arthropoda > Insecta > Lepidoptera > Psychidae > Eumeta > Eumeta japonica. The sequence continues at coordinate 12,155 of BGZK01003115.1, read as the reverse complement.
ATAAAACTATTGCGGAACTGTATCTCAGCGTTATAAATATGGTTAACAAATTAAATGGACTCAACTATTTGGAGAATTTTGAACACATAAAGGTATTTAAAATGTATATTTTCTGTTTGTTTATCAAGGTGTTACACATTTTGTTGGATTTTTAAATCCTTTTAGATATGCAATAATTTATAAACAAATAATAAATAACATTTATTATTTGGTTATATGAAAATTTGATAAGATAAAAGATATAATCCAGTTTCGACAGAATTCTTTAGTTCGGTAGCTTAAGTCTACTAACTTCAATAAGCTGTTTGTCTAATTCTGTTCTACTAGAACCCAAAATTCAGTTTTTTCTGTATTGCAGCGCGAAAATTTGTTGGTATTAATACAGAAATGAGAAAGTAAATACTTAAAATTTGAAAATAATTTTATAGTATGTTATGGAAAATTATAAGTGGCTTTTTCTTTGTAAAAATTTATTCAATAGGCAATTTTTCTGCTCTAAGATTTTATTCACTGTTTAGTTTATGATTATTTTTAGTCAAGCTATCAACGTTTATAAACAGCATCTAATTGTAACGTGTTCATGCGGTGTTACATCAATAACAAAGTACATATTTTATATATTTATCTATACAGATAAATATGCTTTATAGTACGATAATCTTCATCTAAGATAATGGTAAGACTTATCCATTTTCTCATATGTCCAATTCGGTGAGAGGTTTCTCCTTGTTCGTTAGTTTCTATCATTAGACTTGATTATCATTAATCCTCAAGAGTCCGAATTTGCTTGGTGCAGGGTAACCTATTCACTGGTTTTTTGGTTTGTCCATCCGATTTCAATCATCAAAATCCTCCATATTTGTATTGTACGACCATCAAAATTCTATGCAGAGTTCCAGTTTAGTTTGACATTTTCGCTAAGAGCGAAACTTAAAAAAAAAACCCTTTTGTAAAAAAAAATATAAACTGATTTTTTATTGTTGAACGTAAACAAAAAAAAATATTCCTATTTGGAACATTTCCACCAATCAAAATTCGTAAAAATATAAAGAATTTTCACACATTTCCACGTAGAAAAAAAATATACTGTACTATTCTCTGATATTCTTAGGGGAGTTATTCTGTTATTGCATTATTAACATTTATATCTATAATTTAAAACCCATTAGGTCTACCCCAAGATGACGAAATACTCGTCTATAGCAAGAAATTCGCTTTTGTACCTTACACTACCAGCACCACGGCTAATACACCGTAATAAATAAAATCAAGTAATAAACCCTTTCGTCTAGCAATCCTCCAGCTTGAAACTTTGAAACACACAATTTACAGCGCCGCCATGTAGAGAGGCGGCGGCGGCGGCGACGCCCGACCAACTTCCAGGGAACAAAAGCGATTACGACAGACTTCGACTACTCGAAAACAAAACGCAATTTTCTCTTAAGAAAATGAGGGAACTCTTTCTCCCCATTGAAAAATCATCAACACCCCACCCGCGGCGTGTGCGCGCCGCCCGCGACGGCCGAAGCCGGCGAGGGTGAGGGCCGGAGGGCGGCAGGGGGTGGAGGGGGCGAGCCGAGAAGAAGACTACGCCGTCGACTTGCGTACGCTTTAATTAAAAATAAAACATAAGAACGATGTAACTGGATGAGCCGAGGAGCGAAGGAAAATGAAAGAGAAAGCTGGTTCGCCCCCGTCTCCCTGGCGGCGGGGGCGGCGGCCGTGGGCACCGAGGGCAGCTGGGGGGAGGGTCGCCCGCACCGTCCGCCTCCGCCCGCTAAGCCACCGCCCGTCGTCGGCGCCCTGCGGCCGCATCGTTGCTGCGTTACGACCGAATGACACCACTTTTCTTGTCGCTAATGAAGAGAACTTGTGGATGCCGGCTTTTAGTTGTAAACGCCGTCGGCCGTATCGGCTCAGTTGAAATGCAATAATGTCGACCAGATTTACGTGAGCTTTGTACCAAGCACTCCACTGTGTTTGTGATGTTGGAAAAATTTATTTATTCAATTGTATATACACAATGTAAATTTATTTATTACTTTACTCTCATAACAATAATGATACTAAATTGAAATGTGTTGTATAAGTTTGTTAACTAATTATATTTGTTAAAAATTAATGAATTTCATTTTAAATTTAAGCTCCAAATATCTTTATTTGACATATCATTACAAAATACTTGAAACTATTATTATATTTATGTCTATTAAATATTCAAGTAATACTGAAGTCACGAAAACACAATTGTACAATTATCTTTATAAAATTTGTCAATCTTTGTACTAATAAATCCATAAAAAATTTTCTTTTTATCCGAATTGAATAGATGGACTGTATTTTTTCTGTAATCAATTGAAAGTAGTCAGTGTACACACATTAAACTAATTATTATTGATATACATATATATCAATAATAATTAATATAAATTTATTCATTCACTTACTACACTTCTCGATTTACACTGAAATGCTGATTAAATTAAATACAAATTATTTTATTTTACAGTTTTTGGGCGTTTATTTTATATTATAAGATTTGTTTAACGCATTAAGTTGAAGTACAGTCCGTGACTTTTTAAATTATCTGTATATTTACCTACTAAAAATAAAAGCTTTTAGACGCAACGACAATAGAATAAAGCTTATAGACTCCATGTGCATTTGCATACAAGCCTGTATTATATCGCATATGAACGGAAGAGCTTTCCACGTCGAGAGCTTTCGATAACGAAGGCACACGTCGCATTTAAGTAAGACAACTTTTGTGAAACGCCCTCTACCGCCGTAAAGTGGAAACGGAGCGATGCAAATATAAATTGTAATGCAGGTTTAGATAAATACATGTAATGTGGTGAATCAACAATTCTGAATCAATTTAAATTGTTTCACGATCTTTAGGAGGCATTATAGTTGAAAAACTACGACGGGCTTCAACAGCAGCTATACAACTGAGTAAGCAAAATTTTCTGACAACATATATCTTTATTTTCCTTAATAAACGTATGTTTCATCTGCTGTTAAAAATTTCAGATCAATAATATATATATGTATACAGTTGTCAGTCATGGAAAAAAATAAACAAAAAAGTAGAGAGTTTATTGTAAGAGAATTTATCAATTGTTCAGTGGCAATGCTCGAAACTTACATTAGTACTTATCACAAAATGAACGTAAATCTCAGAACGTCTCCGTAGCTATTAGTGGGCTTTGACTGAATTCTCGCGGTGAATTGAACAAACTCGCACCGTTGATTTTAAATCACGGCCAACATCAACCACGCAAAAGCATCACACGAAGCCTGTACGTATATTTGGGTTAAATTTCCGCTTGGCAATCCAGCATTTTAATCAACAATGGACTATAATATAATAAAAAATACTCGTTATAAATAGTACCAATAATTTAGGTAAATAGTGAGATTGCCTTTATATTGCCAATGTACTGTTTAATTAATACATTCGCCCGAAATATATCATGAAGCATGCGAGGCATCGACGGTGTTTCAGGTATGCTGTAGTTTCAGGATATAATTCTTTAGCTTCCGTATTTCTCTGGTCGTAAAACGCTGACAGGCGAAGGAAGATCATTTGTGAACTGCCATGATACTCAAGGTAAAACTTCCATTAAATCCTGTTCTTCTGTGCGCTAGTTGTATGACCCTAGCTTTATGCTGTACTTATCAAAAGAATATATTAATTTGTTGAATGAACAACCAGCAGTTTCCCACCGAATATCAAACAACATCATGGCAAGATTGCTTTGATTGCAAGATTGCTGGCAGCAACCTCTGCTTTTTGTGTTTCATTTGGATATGATGTGATATGAGAACGAGAGAGATCGGATAAAAACGTGCATGTGGATTTTAGACTTGTGTCAACATCCAAAATTAAAGTTAATGAATACAATTCCATGGACAACATCACGATAATCATTATACTTTAACAGTGTGAGCGATTCACAAAGTTCACAAACTGTTACAAATTTATGCTTATTGTGTTACAAATTTGTACAAATTGTTTCTGACTACTTTAAAATTAAATTCGGCATACATAAATAGACACAGATTTTTCGCCTCGAAATCGTTTCTATTGCTAAGACCCTAATGATCAAATTTTGATCAAAGAGCTTCCGGTGTCTTAGTCGTATGACATTTTGTATCAAAACCGTTTTCAAACTTAGTTACTTTAGTTCAACGCTGAACTATTTTGATCTGACCTATATACGCAAAATTTTCGATCTCCTTGTTTATTAAATTTGTACATTTTTCAGAATAAAATAGTAGTGCAGATGCATAAAGCTGCCATGCGTACGCATACAGTTTAATGTTCGCAGATTCTGTATAACTGTAACAATGTCTGCATGACACAATGTAAGGGCCAGAAGGTCTCGTGTATTGAAACTGTAGAACTTTTACTGTCATTCAAGAAGGGCAGCTATCTGTAGAATTGGAACTACACAGCCCAATGGGTTACATATGACTAGACAAATAACTATCAAACCATTGACCTGTTTTAACAGTGTGACATTTTAGAGGACGATAAGTTGATATTCATACGGTCAAAACTTCCAAAAAATCCTATAATACTAATCCTCTTACCAGTATCTTGTGCTTGCAAAATATTATTAAGCATATCGCAAAAAGGTACAACTCGAACAACTCTTGAGAAAATCGATTTTGTAATAGTAATATGTTATACCACTCTAAACACTACGACAGCTTGTCACCAGTCTGTTTATAATTTTTATGATAGTATGATAGAATACCAATAGACCCTAAATCTAGAAAGGTTAGGTTTCTTAGGTTCACCTTCGCAATTTATAGTATATCGAGTAAACAAAGACCCGTGCTGTTGAAATGCATAATGGAATGTAAGGTCTGAAATTATTAAATACGCTTTATGTGTATGTCTGCACCTTTTGGGTTTCCAGAGCCAAAATGGCAAAATTTATAGTTTCATCAACCGTCCCTAAGTCCGTCGGTGTGTCACAGGCGTTTTACACATAAACTACTAGACGTATATAGATGAAATTGGGAGTATAAGTATCTTCTGTAAGCCGCTACTCAGTTTCGTAGTTAGATAACAAAAATAAGTTTTTCTAGTATTAGTAGCATTACTCCATATGTATAAAAGAAGCTGAAAACTTTTTTTTCAGCAAAAATCAACCTACGCTACACATTTCGATAGTTTTTTTAAAACTAGTTTGGGGTTTCTAAATATTTTTTCTGATTACCTGAATATTTTCAAAATCAATCGCTTCGAAAATAGTAGAAAATGTGATCCTCTTTATTTACCTAAACCATATGCCCAAAAATTTAAAAAATACGAAAATAAAGCTTAATAAGCATTTTCAACAAAAATATTTTAAGACGATCAGAGCTATATCGTTTTGAGTTATTGCCGAAAATCTCAACATAAGAATGGAAATGCCATAAGATACACTTCTTTGGTGGAGCACTTTAGTTTACACCAGTTCAATAGTAATACTAGTTTCTAGTTATAGGCGACTAAACTGCTTATAACTATTCTGTACAGTAAACATGGAAAAGTGTAACAACGTGTTTTTTTTCATCTGTAGTGCGATTTCTGTATAATATTGACTTCGGACCGAGCATGGTCCGACATGCTATTGGCCGGTTTTACAAGTACGTTTACTAGCTACGAATGTTAGTTATTTCTACTAACAGTTTCTTCACTCTTAATAGTTTCTTGTTTCAATTTTATGTATCGATTCCGTTCTCGGTATCGATCTCGACTTGATGAGTGGTTCAGACGTATTAACGACATTGATCCCTCTCATGGAGAGGATCAATGTCGTTATTACGATCAATGTCGTTATTGAAACTGCTCCATTTGCAAAATTTAACTAGTGAAGAGAAATCGAATAAATAAGTATTTTCAATCTAAACTTACCCATTTAAAACAAAACTCGAAAGTATTTGATATAAGTATCATAACTTTTTTCTTTTTTTGGCACACTTTTTCCTGTTGTGGCACAAATTGATTCAATTTTGCAACCCATTTAGCTTACAGACGGACGAGCTGCCGGTAAAACAGACATTTCGACCTCTGTATTTTCCAAAGGTAATTCAATAAGCTACGTACGAGCGCTTTCGGAGTTACGTGAGGTTCCGCTGAAGCCTTAAATAATTCCTTTTCTTAACTTTGTTGACTGTGTAAAGCCTTCTAAACGATATTTTATATGGTAGAAATTTTCGATTTACATATTGTGCATCCATCTCGCTAAGAATCAAAAATCATGATTGGTAATTTATAAAGTCAGTATATCTGACGGTATAATAAAATAATAATTTGCTAGAAATTTTTTTTTCATAGCATATTAAAAAAATATTTCTTTCAAATAACGACACTTTTCCATAGTGGGTATTATAATATATCTAACACATACATTTTCAAAACAAAACACATGGCCTAACGCGAGATCAGTACACGTAAGGTGTTATAAACTTGATAATTTTCTGAAGAATCTACTCAATCTTTTCCGATTCGCAAGTTTGATCGCGGTGTTCGTTTCTCCGATAGAACAGCTTATATTTTAATAGCATTTTCTTAGCCACCAGAAAGTAAATATTCAACGTCGCCCGTAGATCTCAACTGCACATACGTCACCAATGCGTCGCCGTCCTCTTGAGCGGAAACACAATATCTGTTTGAGGAAGGAATGGCCTATTGAGGTGGCAGCGGGCCACCAGAACTCTCATTTGACGGAGGAAAGCAACATCGGAAGCTGCTACTTACTCTCTATTTGTTGAAAGTGTGGTATCCTGTCGCCGGCCTTTCGTCCTCAGTAAATTTACACAGAATGGCTCTGCCACATTCATTGGTATTTGGCTTATGGTACATGATCACTAGATATATTGGTTTTACCAAATATGGCTTTACCAAATGTAAATTTTTTCACGATCTTCACATGAGTCCGTAAACACTCAGTAGCGCAGATAAGCTTGTGCTTTTTACATAAACTCTTTTTTTTAATTATACAACTTAGTTGGGAGTGATTTTTTAATGTCACACATATTTTTTATGTAAATTTTGCATCGCCTTGTGATTGCCTATTATTAGAAGCAGCTTTTTAATTATTTTTTTAATAATACATTTGCCTTTTGGCCTTTGTCGCATCAGTCTTCGCGTACTTTTACATTTTTTCCCTACTGCGCACGCCTCGCAAATTGATTAAAGTGCGTGCATGTCTCGAATGTTGACCTTCTTTTCAGTTTTGTTTTCAAGATATTTTAATGATTTTTCCGATACCGCTTGCTTCAGCATCACCAATCGAATATGAAGCTGTAAATTGTTTAAGTGAAAATTTCAGTTGTATAATGTACCATACATGGTCGCTGTGGTCTGTGTTATACGTTTCGCTTAGAAATGGTGGAACTTTTTTGTAAAAATACATTAATTAAAGGAATACGCTAGTTATACAAAATATAGCAGAGAGTAATGAGACAGAGAGATAGAGAGAGAAAGAGAGAGAGCTGACCAGAAGAATATATCATCATGATAGTCAGTTGCCACAGAGTATGCAACGTAAAATAGAGTCTGCTATCCAAGGCGCATTATTTAGACGTATAACTACTCATTTTGTTCTACTATTTGTAATATAAGGCAAAAATACGAGAGGTTCGAATACCATTTGGCGCAATATTTTTTCTAATCGCCTCCACTTGATCTCCACTAGAGGTTATGTATATTCTAAGTTCTATGGTTTTCTGTTTCATTTGTTAAAGAAATTTGTAGAGAAAATATTAAGCCAGAAAGAAAATTCTATTTGTACTTTCAGACAGATAGATTTTAATATAAGATCACATTAAAATAAACAACATTGTTTGTGGCTTTTATATCACCCCATTACACATATACTCCTCCCTATGAGCTTTTATTTCAAAATGAGAGGTTTATGTATAGCAAATGCTTTTGATTTAACTTAAAATCATAAATTTGTTAGACAATTGGTCTGTGGTTAGACTTCAAACTGTTTGCTTCCATAAAATTAAGCGCTGGCCATTTGGTCTCAAAAGTTTTAAAATAACTAACAAGTACATATAGGAATATGAGCTTACTTTTCTATAAATCAACTTTTTTGTTCAACTTGAATTTTTTTTCATTGCTATCGATAGTGAAATTCATAAGAGTTAAGTCGCCATATTAAAGTCTTTGTATAAAAGTAGATATAACAGTTATTGTCCCATATCTGACGTAGTGTTTTTTTACGTATACCATTGTTTTGAGTTTATGGATGAATTTCATGGATGCGTGAAAATGTGGACAGAATATCGCTACAAGCAACGCCTTAAAATTAAGACAACTCTCACATTCACAACAAAGAAGTCTATCGAATGTCTTCTTCTTTACGTGCTCTATTTTAGTAATTAGATTTTAATGTAATAATGGTATATTAATTTATAAAAAAAGTTCTGCTTTTTCTAACATAGCCTTCTTCCGTCTACGCCACCATGCAACGTTTCTATCGTTGTTTGGCCAATCACCTTCATCTATTTTTTACGTCCACATCATAATTGTACGTTTTACTAGTTTTACGATGCGCCACGAAAGAATAAACACCTGTTCGCTGATAACATTACAACATCGAATTTGCAAAAATGAATCTAGTACTGTTACAAGCTTGACGTACTTGACGATTTTCGCATCATTTCTACCACCGCAGAAACCTTCATGTAAACACAAACAAAATGAACGTATAAACTTTCAGTAACATTCAAGAACCGCATCTAAAACGCACAAGTCTCTCCAAATAAACAATCTGTCTTCGCCTCTGGAACGGCAAAAACATTAAACAGGTTACGGGCAAATTTAATAACAGTCCATTTGTTTACGCAACAATATTTCAACCCATAAAACTGCGCTGAAACGCGCCATGCAAAGGGTCTATAAAGCCGACACACGTAAACAAAAATTCATTATTATTCATCTGCGGGCTGACGGCGAAGTCAATGTCTATCTTATTTTTTATAATTATTCATCGGCGCTCCTGCCGCGCGCGCAAGGGGTCGCTCTCTCGGCCGCCCTGGCCGGGTCCGCACCCCCGCGGCGTCGGCGGCGTTTGTTTCAAGTTTTTCAGGGGATAACCCTTTCCCGAACATGGCAGGAATTGATCATTAAGGGGCCAGCTAAGCTTCTACGCTCGTTTACGGGCCGGGCGGGATTAGCGAAATTTCAGGTCGGATGTTGACTGTTTGCGCGTTTACGCAAGAATTTTTTCTGCCTCACGCCGATCACAATGAAGTAATAGTCATCCTATCCAAAGACCCCGATGCCGATGTTCATGCGACACATACACGCGATCTATATTGAGAGATGTATCGAGGTTTCAATTAAGTGTTTTAGTAATACTAATCTAGACAACATGTTCAGTCGAGTTTACTGAACTCTATTTATAATTATGTAGTTGTAGTTTTCCAAACGTGATTTCCTTTTCACAAGAGAGATATAATAAAACGTATAGAAAGCAAATTTTTAAATACCTCCCAAAATTTTTTAAAACTATTTTATTGTGTCAAAACGATTTTAAAAGGTTTTAAAACTTTTAATAGATCACAATGATAAATGAAATTGATGATTGTGCTCTACATAAGTTTAATAAATTACCCAGTTTCTAAGTAGAGTAATTTGCTCATGTCAGCTAATATTAGCGCAATAATTATTATATTATGGCGACACATCGATAAGTCATATCGATATGATGCCCGACCGGGAAAAAGAATCCAAGTCATTTTGTGCTCAAAGTAAATAGTTTAACCAATAGACCATCAAAATCAACGCGAGAAACTTAAATTACAAAGACGCAGCTCTATCAAATGCACATTATACAATATTTTCCGAACATTAATTAAAAGTACTAATTATGTCGTTATAATACTCTGATATGATAGGAACATTCGACGCGAAACGCTTAAGATGGTTGTAGACTACAATTTGTTTATTATTCATGATCTTCAACAAGAAATAAACTTATAAGCTATAAAAAACATGCTTTGAGTCTATTGCGATGTACTTTCTTATTTACAGGAGGCCACAGCATATGATTATGTTCATGAGCAACATCAAAAACTTATTATTAATTATTAGGGACTTATTACTGATTTTAGTATCTTATTAAACATTCACTAAAAACTTACTTATTCGAATATAAAATAATATGTTTTACATTCCGAAGATTAACATGGTAATGTGTAGCTTAATTTAATCAACAAGTACATGCGATCAGTAATACAGTACTTAAGGAGCTCTGACTTAAATTTACGCAGTGTGATACACATATCCAATTCAAAATTATTCTGTATTGACAGTATATTGAATTGACGGCATAATCTATTCAAACAAGCATAAAAACCGACATCGGTCTGAAAACGCATGAAATAATATGAATTTATTCGGTCTAGGTACATTTTTTGGGAATATTAATATGAAGTTTCAAAAGAAAGACTAAATCTAGGAATTTTCTGCGATTAACTAGCAGTGATAAATAATAACATTGCAAAGTTTATTCGTAAGAAAGCAAAGGCTTAGCTAATAATTCACTGTAATGAAATATTATACAAAACCGTCTTTGAACGTTTTCTGGGCTTTTACCATATACATCGTTATATGCATTCCAAACTATACTACAAAATTGAGTTGAGGGTGAACTAGGAAATTGAACAAAGTAATTTTGGTAGCAGATTTTCTAAAATTTTTACAATCGTATTTTAAAAGTACAGCATAAATATGTTTATTGAATTATAAGTGAGTATCAAATATTACTCCTAGGTCACAAATCCATTCGTCATGTTGCACGTCAATTATATTTATATTTTACCCATTAATATTATAATCATTAATATTGTATTTATTTAGCAAAGCGTTTTTATTCAAAATTGTATTATGTGCCATTTACTGTGATTCAATATCATATCATTATTGTTAGAACTAGTGACAATCTATTTATATCTTCTTGAAGATATAAATAGATTGTCACATTTAAACAATCCAATTTTATGGGTGATCTTAAATAGACACCACAAACGTATAGTTTATAGAGTGTGTTGATGTCGACATGAACCCAGAGGTCCTCAGACTTATTTGCATAACTATGGAGTCGTTGTTAATTTATTTTTTAGCTATTGCTATCAACACCCTCGGCCCTTTCATATTTACAAGTCTGTAGACTCGAAAACTCAAAAGATCGATATCGAAAATGTTACAACTAAGCCACTAATGCTGTTGTATACATAGTGGCTTTTTAGATATTTTAGACGATGTAATAACATCTAAATCTATTAAGGACAAGTTATCGAAAAATCTATAGTTTTAGTTTTAAATCTTTAATATTTTGATAGTAAATTTTTACTGAATGAGTTTCATAATTAAAAAGTTTAATAAGAATTTGTGAGATTCTGCATAAAAAGAAAGAATACACATATAACTCAATATATATCGTAAAAAAATACGATACAGCCTTTAAGGATTTCAATTGATCATAGTTGTGATGACAATTCGTTCAGAAGTTTTACCTTTTTTCATACTAATTTTCCCGCCAAGGACCCCAACAAAATAGAATAATTTTTATGTAAAAATTGGGTAAAATCATTAAAAATGGTGCAATTGATTAGCATTGACATCAATGCTCAATTTGTTCACATAAGACATTTATCTGTACATTTCTAACCGATTTTATTAAAAAATGGAATATCTGTATGTAAAGATTGACACATACAGACTGACGGACATGAGGAAACTACCGTTTTTTAGCTTTTGGCTAAGAAATCTGAGTTTATGATAATTGTTTTAAGTATAAGTGGTTTTTTATAATTGTGCCTAGTTTTGTCATTTTAAAAGCTTAATTCATTATCCACGTACCAAATGAATGCATCAATAAATCTAGCACAAACCCTCAAATGCATTGTAACAAATATCTAAGGATATATTCGTTAATAACGAAAAATTTTACATTCAGATGATGTCGAACTAACAGTTTTACATCTAATCAATTTACGGGACGTCGTCGGGTCCACTTAAATTGTCCGCAGTGCCGGCGCGACACGCTTCCACGAGTACACTTTTCCTCCACGGACGTCGTTGGCCGCACACAGGGCTGAAACTGTTCAGAAACATGACAAAATTGTATAACTTTCTT
>BGZK01003114.1:0-31969 GCA_005406025.1 Eumeta japonica | reverse complement strand
CCAATATCTTGACCAGCAAATTATTTGTTATAACAATGAACAAAACGCCGGCAGAACTGCTAACAAGAATATGTTATTGCCTTTGTTATGGAGAGAACGTGTTGACAATATTGCTTTGAAAAATCATAATATTGCAATTTTGTTTTGACGTAAATGACATTTGATGTTAGACATTGTTGTTCAAACAATTGTTTTAACAACGGTTTCTAACAATAACAAAACAATAACAACTGTGTGCCGTGATGTGCCAATTTTGTGCTAGCAACAATTATTTGTTAGTTGTTATAACAAATAATTTGCCAGTCAAACCAGGGCGTTAGGATTGAAATCAGTCTTTACATCTCCAGCATTTTCACTTAAACTTGTATTGTACGCACCTGTGTATAGAGCATATAGCTAATATTAAGCAACTAGGATAAGTTCTCGGCTTTATAGCAGTGATAAAGCCTAGTAAAGCTTGTAATTTTCAACACGAACTAATACTACATTGATTAATTGCTATAATTCATATGATATTAATAAAAAGGTGTGTGCAACTCTAGTATAATCATAGGTATGTTCATTGTTGTAACAGTATTTATGTAAGCCCCTATTAAGTGTAATATAAGGAAGTTTCTTTAGTCTAAATAATTTTAACAATTATTTTGGGATAACAGTTATTTCATTTCAGCCTTTTAATCCTGACATTGATATTTTCCATATTATCAGCGCTGAGTGCTGGCATGATATTTGAATTGTTGGCAGCCTTGTCCTTATGCTGGCTAAGCAATTCTGCCCATAATTATTTCCATCAAAAGACAACTGGCAAATGTATACGTTTAATTTGACTTTAATGAATTTTGCTGAATGGCGCATATCTCACGCGCTCTCATCCTGTACACCAATTCTCTGTACGATTTGGAAATGTCGCTTTTTGAACCATTTTTATGTTGGATACCCAATGAACATATATCCTCCAAATTGAAACGTTATTTATCGCTTGTAATACAACCCGTTGTATACATTGGCATATATCCTTTAAATTTTTACAAGGTAGGATTTATTTCTCAATTATTTTCTCTGAAGTTTATTATTTAACTTTGACAAATAATTTACAATTTCAGACTGCTGCGCTCCATTTCTGTTAAAATGAACTTTTTGGCATGATGTACTTGGTTTTATTTTTGTCTTAATGTTAAGTTTCTCAACTCAACTTTCATCTCAACCTTGTTGCAGTGGCTGCGCATTATTGGCATGCCAGTTTATTTTGGTCTTATAGGCTTAAATGCTGCATCATACACCTGCCATTTATCACGATGGTGATGCGCAACGCAAAGACCGTGACTGGGGTCTGTATCAGTTGGACACTGTTATTGATCGTAGTGATATTAAAAAATCTCAATTCATGGTGCTTACTCATTATGGCGATCATGCTTTACATCATTTATTTCCCACTCTTGATCATGGTATTTTGCCTCAGTTGTATCCGGTATTTAACAAAACTCTTAATGAATTTAAAGAGACTTTAAGAGAGTGCACATTTGTAGAGCACATAATTGGACAAAATCAACAGCTGTTGAGAACCAAACCGAATACTATGCCACCGTGTGAACGCAAATACGCTTAAACGCTAAAATTTAAAAAATTAGCAAAAACAAAAATTTTTTAATGGTTGAGGTGTGATATAAATTAAAGGAAAATCCACATCTAGATTCTAAAATCTAGATGTGTCAAACGAAGACGAACGGGCATAGTGTAAATATTTTTTAAATGTATTTATGTTACATAGAAATAAATTAATAATAAATTCAATTTTTATGGTCATAATCACAGAAATTAAATGAATTTGATATGTGTTTTAAGTCAAATATTATATACAAAATTTAAATAAAATTGATTTCAAATAGGTTTTATGTACATTTTTATGAAAGATTGTTTACGAATAAAACAGTTACTTAAAATATTTAAGGTAAAATCAATCCTTCTCCAACACACAACTAACCCAGCAGCTAAATTTGTAACTAGTCCAGTTTTGTAACTGTGACACAACTAGTTGCAAAGAGACAATAATAAGATTGATGATGAAATACTGCTTTGTCTGAGCGGCACCTTCAAATAGCATATTAGTTTATATCTTTCTTTGAAGTGTGGCGATAGCTGAGTTAGTTAGGACTGTCAGACGCAATGATTTGTTCTTGAGTGTTTGGGGTCCTACACAAGTGCCTTAAGCACAGAAGATCTTTCTGAAGCTCTGATGAGGATATTTGGTCCGTAATTTTATATAAATGAAGCTATTGCAAATGTTTGTTTCATTTCAACTGTTTTTAAATAATACGTTAAATTTTAAATTTCAAGTTATTATCTGTTTAGTGGAAATCGTAAATTCACACATTGATCAGGTTAGGGCAGTAACAGAAATTGTATAATGACCATGTCAGCTTTTCATGTTGGGCATTTGCATATCGGACATACAGTATAAACAGAGATGAATCGAAGAAAACTTTTTCTATTTCTTTCTAACACTAACCTTAGTGTTTTATTCTGGCTATTCATAATAATAGAATCAATAACATTACAGTTCATTTCACAATATTTATCAGATGGTTGACTAATTTATCACAATCTCAATTATAAATTCACATATTTCTGTTAATTTAATTTTCAACCACTTTTAACAAAAAAAAACGCGTTTTTTCAGGTTGTGTTCATTTGGGTAGATATTCCGGCTGATTTCAGCATTTTCATCAATCACTTTTAACATCTCTGTTTATTCTCTGTGATGTCGGATTCAAGTTTATCTCGAATAATGGAAAAACATTTGGGGTATATTCATAAAAATACAAAATGTATTTGAAATAATTTTTAGTACACATTTCAAATTCATTTTAATTTTTATAAATATATCCATTAAAGACATTATTATAACTTACTCATAAATATTTTATTAATTTGTTTGTCGAGTTCAAGTTTATTTCTAAATTATTGCTTGTGATTAATACCTGTTAAAGAGGACAAGAAAAGTAAAATTTGTTGTTTTGTTTCATATTCGTCACAATATCCAGCAGCACTCTTGGTTTGGAGCTCGGACTAATGCCAACTATGCAATTCTTGGAGTGGCTTAAACTTTCAGCTGTACTCAGTGTTTAATAAAATATGAATATAGACAGAGAGTATAAATTGGGTCGTGGTATGGCTTAAGCGCCACTGCAAGAAATGCATAGTTGGCACTAGTCGAGTTCCAAACCAAGGGTGAGTTCATTGTGAATAAAAAACAGCTGTGTCCCAGCTAAGATTAAAAACTTTACTTTTCTTGTCTTTAACAGGTATTAATCAGCTAACAAATGAACTTGAACCCGACAAACAATATAATATAAATAAAATAATTCTAATATATCTTTACCCATTTAATAATTTATTAATTTTTTTTTCTGTTAAAGTACTCATAGTTAACACTATGCAACAAATGAACAAAATTTTCTGATATATATATATATATATATATTTTTTGATGTGTTACCTAGACTCCCCTCCGCCACACGGGCAATCTGATATGCCTTGATACAAGCAATAACGCTTGCAGAATGACGCCGTCAAATTGCGAATTGCCAAGCTTTGTATTTGTAGGTGGCGAATACGTCAATATTATTTAACATAAAATTTGTATATCACACAGATATGGATATTGTTTTCACAAATTTATTATTATATTATTATAACTTATTATTTACTTTAATTTATCATTTTATTTCGTTTGGCGCAAAATTACTAAATGACAATCTAATTTGACAGCACATGTTGGTAATAATTGTAGCAATATTTTCTAGCAATAAATGCTGAATATGTATGCAAATATGTATGACAGTTGCTGCGGCAATAATTGACAAACAAATAGCTCGTTCGGGGTAAATACAAAATCGTAATATTTTAAAATTCTACAGATACGTTTTTTTAGAATTTTTTCTACAATACAAGACTTTGCAAAAATCGATCGAAACAAGTGCCCGATTTTAAGACGTAATACGTTAAAATATTTTAAATTATATTAACTTCAAGCTGTACTAATATCATTCGTTTGTTTAATTAAGGAAAATTAAAAATTTTCTTGAAAAATTGTGAAATTTTAAAATATATAAATTCTAAATTATTTCCGGTTTTGTATTTACTCATAAAGCTCTGTAATACAAATAAAACAAGCCATCATTTATTAATATCCGTGGGTAAATGCTAATTTTATACCCAAAGGCAAAAATACCCACTTTATCTAAAATACGCTTATTCTTTTATTTTTGTTTGTTGCATAGTGTAAAATTACCAAAGCCGAAATCAAATCAAATCTAATGCCGTTACTTTTTCGTATTTTTGTATTTTAAAACAATTAAATACATTCAGCAAGTACGAAGCTCGGTCGCACAACAAGGGTTCCGTACTTGCGTGCAATGTATGTATGGAAAACTTACATTTCCTACATTTAACAAAATGAGGGAAAAGATAATGTAGTATTATTGTAATTGGTTCATTTTTATTACTAGTTTTAATTATAAATCAAAAAGAAATTTATTACAAAATGTGTTGTTGTTTTTACTATTTGTTGCCGTAGCAGTA
Source organism: Eumeta japonica (assembly GCA_005406025.1). NCBI lineage: Eukaryota > Metazoa > Arthropoda > Insecta > Lepidoptera > Psychidae > Eumeta > Eumeta japonica. The sequence continues at coordinate 27,388 of BGZK01003114.1, read as the reverse complement.
CGGTACCACAGCATCCTGTGAAATTGTCGACTCTTTAGCACATATGAATCAAAAGTTACAGCTAATTTTTTCTTAAAATAGGGCACTCTTTATTTCCGCTTGTTTTGGGGCCGTGCTGCTACAACAACTTTCTGTGAAAATGCCAGCTCTCTAGCTCTTACCGTTTCGAAAAATGGAGCCTGTGACGAACGGACGGATGGTGCAGTCTCAGTAATAGAAATCTGTTTCACTCTTGAGTACGAAACCCTAAGCAGTTAGATTTTGTTGCACAGCGTAATAATTAATTGTCGTTAAGCAATACTCGTACTATTTATCTACATATTTTTATTGTTAATTATAAAGAGATTATTTAAAACAACAATACAAATATTTATTCTCACTGTTGTAGCATGATGCAATACGAATATAGAATTAATTTCCAATTTGTACACAAATTCATTTAAAAACAAATCGTTATAACGACGACAACAACGAGCTGTTACAATGAGACGGAAGAAAAATATATTATTAAGTGTTTTATTTATAATTTGTACGTCATGGCAAGTTGATGTTGTGTGGTCGGCCATATTGGGCATTTTCACCAGTCCTAGTCCATCGCATTTGATTGTACACACATGTCGGTGGCTAAAGTTTTAGCGGAAAAGGTCATAATGTAACCGTTGTTGCCACTCAAAGGCCCAAAGTTATGCATGACAAAATTAACATGATCATTATACCTCCCACTGCAGAACAAGAGAGTGTTGAATAAAGAAATATCTGGAATGGCCTTGAAGAAAAATAATTTTATGACTACAATAAGTAATTTTTTGGCTCTCTAACAATTATGATCGATATGCAGGCAGATGTGTTAAAGATCCTCGTTTTACGCTACTTTATGATAATCAGATACCAAATTTGATTTAGTTATAGTGGGATATTTCATGAACAGCTTTGAATATGGTGTGGCTGCTAAATTTAAGCTCCTCGTTATTAGCTGGAGCTTCTCCGATGTTATTTACCGACATGATGGTGGGCAACCCCAGTGAAGTTTCTTATGTACCAGGCATGAATTTGGCTGTACAAAATAATGGCAAAATGAATTTCTTCGAACGGTGCAAAATTTATTAACGACTGCAGTTTTAACACTTTTCAAGGAATTGCTTGACTTTCGCATGCGTAAATTTTACAAGTAAGTTAAGCAAAATATGAAAACAGACGAACATAAATATGTGTAAATAATGTTAGAGCAGAAGGGTGCAGATGTGAAACGCCGGGTTGTACACCAGCTAATGAGTCTTCAAATTTACTTTTCTTATCTTCCTTAAGGGTTGTTAATCACTACAATTAATCGCACAAAAATCCTTCAATTGAAAGGATTAAAGTAAAACAATGGATCAGCTCGTTTATATTCAAATAATAATAAATGTGAACGTCTGTATTTTGTTTTTAGAGAACTCTTTTCCCAATGATGGGGTTTTCCAAGACTTAGCGATATGGAGAAGAACACCTTGGTATTTTGCAATAGTCATTTTTGGTGAAGGTCCTATCAAACCAATTGTTCCAGCTGTAGTGGAAATCGGTGGCATTCAGGTCAAAGACATCCCAGCCCCATTGCCGGATGTAAGTTGTCACATTAAATAACTATTATATACAAAAAGGTACACTTTTGAAAGCAAAAACAAATATTCATTTCATTTTCAACAACAAAAATTTGTTGAATCAGTAAATAAGTTGTTTGAGTGCAGGTCAGTAAAAAGAAATCGTGGAACAAACGGTTTACAAAACAGTCGTTGAATGGAAACCGCCACTTTTTCAACCACAAAATATATAACTCTGTTTTGTATTATTCTACGCTGTAAATTTTAAAAGTTTTCGAAGATTTACTATTTCTTTTCGCTTATTTCGAACATGTTCGTTCGTTGGCATTAATGCAAAACAATTTTCAAAATTTTGTTGTCGTCTCAAATGTTTTTACGCGAACAACGAACATGTTCGAAATGGTGAAAGAACATTTCGACTAGTTGCTAAATTTTCTAAAAGCAAAAATTAAAAATATCTTGAAACAACAAAAGATTTTTATTGGCTACGAAATTTGTTTCAGACAAATATTTTATTACGTGCATATAATTAAATATAGATGAAGGGAATTTATTACAAGTTGGCTCTTTTAAGACATATCTTTATCTACTGCTTTGTGTTGGTTCGAACCAAGCTGTCATTTTTTTTTGTACTTTTTGACAGTCTTGTTCAGCCATACAAAATTTGCTACCTGTAGGAAAACGGTCACCTTGTAATGAGTTCGCCTTGATATAAATTTCAACACAATCTTTCCGTGAGCACAATATGTGACAGTTTGTTTGACAGCTAAACCTTTTGCATATTCTATCACTCTTGAAATTGCGTTTAAAACAATTTTTGATTATTTTCTAACGTTTAGGATATTGCAAAGCATCTCGATAGTGCCAATGAAACTGGGGCTGTTTTATTTAGTTTGGGCTCAAATTTGAAAGGTTCTAGCATAAAACCTGAAATAGCCACATACATTTTCAACGTTCTATCCCAATTGAAGCTTAAGTGATTTGGAAATGGAAGACTTGAAAATACACCGGGAATCACACCAACATACTTTATAAAAAATGGTTGCTGCCACAAGATGATATTTTGTCATCAAATACCAAACTTTTTATAACTTACGCTGGCAAAGGAGGATTGGTAGAGGCTCAATATCATGGTGTTCCTATGGTAGCATTGCCCGTTTTCGCCGATCAACATGGTAACGCCCAAAATGGTTAATTCGGTTATGGTCAACATTTGGATTTGCTCACCTTAACAGAAGAAAGATTTAAGGCAGCCATTACGGAAGTTCTGAATATTCCAAAGTACACAGAAAATGTTCAACGTTTTTCGCAACTGTATCGAGATCGACCGCTTACAGCGCGTCAAAGTGTTGCTTTTTGGACCGACTATGTGATACGTCATCACGGCGCCGCCCATATGCAGAGCCCCTTAGTGCACATGAATTTTATACAAAGTTTAAACTTAGATGTTTATATATTTTTAGTTATTGTTATTTATGTGATTTTTTATATCTGTAAGTTTAGTATTTTATTTGTTTGTTCAAAATTGTGCAAGAGAGGTGCTGCTGGTTCCAAGCTAAAATCGCAATAAAATTATTTAGCAAATAATAATTGTTAATTTTTGTACTCTTTTTTCATTGCAAATAAAATAATATTAACATCTTTTACTTTATTATATCCTTCACATTTTGTGATTCCGTTTGCAATTTTTTTCAATTTTCATTTCCGACCTCATAAAGTATTTATTTTCTGGATCAGCATTGATAGAAAAGACATGTGAGCGATGTCCGTCTGTCTCTTTGCAGTAAGTTGAAATACCGTTTCTAAGAAACTACAATTTAGAAACCTAATTTAAGCGTCAATCTCTCATATCATCGTGCAGACAGGCTGTTATTGAAATTCAGCAAATCGGTTCACGAATAACTGAGATGTAGCCGGAGAACCAGAGGTTTTCGGAAAAAATTAGCATTTTGTATGAAAATTTTGAAAAAAAAATTTTGAATAAAAGTGAATAATTGGACTTAGTCATTAGAGGTAAAAATTATTTTCCATTTCGGTCTACTTACATATATAGCCGACATATAGTGGAGCCCGATATCTGAAGAAGTTGAGCTTTGGTTGAACAAGAAGTAAATGTTTGAACATTTTTCAATAAGGTTTTCGAGGTTATTGGCGAGCTGAGTAGCATTTTCGAAATGTCGGCGGTATATAGACATGTTGAAAGACTAGTAAAAACAGATAAAAGGTCTTTTGACCTAAAATAATAATTTAAATTTCCCAAAAAAAAAAATTATCACTAAATGCGAACAAATGTCGCAGTGGAATAAATTCAAAACTTTAAAACTTTTAAGTTTTAAATAAAATTTTAAAATTACGGAATCTTATAACGAATTACAGCCTTAAAAATCCTTTTTAGCTATCGGCAAGATGTGAAATATGTATTTAGTTTATTATACTGTTGCGTTTATAATTGATATAGTGACATTGCAGGCCACTACTTTATTTAAATCATCTCATTTTTTCGTAAGCAAACGTATTAAATTAAGGATTAACTGTATATATACAGATATGTAGCGTTGTCTTAATTATTAAATTTAATTTCTCATGTATTTTTGGTTTAGTTCTGATAAAATTACGGGGACTTTTTAAACGTAAAATAAAATTCACAGTTAAATGCAAAAACACCCAAACAAAAATATTCGCCAGTCATGATGTTTGTACATTTCGTTTAAAATCAAAATTAACGTTGATTGTAAGCCCTCGAAGATAAGCAAATTTCGTTTATCAGTCTTTTTTTCAAGTATTTAAACATGACACTTGAGATAATACGGAAACGTCCATATGAGCAAATTTTAAATTAATGACGAAATTGAAATTTGTTGATGTTATAAAATTATAAAAAATAAACCTTTTTATGAGAGAAATTTATTAAAATCGTTTGCTGGATTAGTTGATACCATAAGCTTTCTTTCACTCTTACCTTTTGTGCCATTTGGGAAGAAAATATATAAATATTATTCCACACTTTCTTAGCCGTGTAATTGGGAATATTATCGTTTATTCCAAATTTTATTCGAACCAGCTGATTGCTTTTAAGCATAGATGCCAGATAAATTGGAACTGAAATCGTCAAAATAGGTATTACAAATTGTCACGCACCAAAAATATTTCTGTTTTCTGGAAGTAGTTAAAGGGGTTTATTGTTTCCAAATGCGCTGCTTTAGATCCGCTTATTTGAATGCATAAGATAAAAGCAGAGTAGGATTTTCAATTTTAGCTACGCACAAGCAACACATACATATACATATATTCTGTATGCATACGAATTAATTCTTCGTTGATCAACGAATACATACGTATGTAGGTAATATGTATCGATGTTAAACGAGGTCATGAAATAACCACATATAACATTCAGTTGTTATAAAGCCTTTAAGATAAAAGAACGCTCTCTGGCGGAGGGTAGTAGACAAATTTATAATGATGAAATTACTGAGTTTTAAAAATACATATGTTCATAAAAATTGAAAAATGATATTTAAGCCTTGCTAATGCAATGACTTAATCAGGACCTTACTTTGATGAATAGAGGGTTTTCTACGTATATGCTATCAAATATACTAAATTATTAGTAAAATTTACAATTCCTGCTATTTTTAAGACTGAAGCGCAGTAAGAAAGTGCCGGTATAAGCACATTCCTTATGAAGTGAAAAGAGCGCATAATAAAGCAATAGAAAAGAACTCCCAAGTGGGGCATCTCGAACAAAAATCATGCATGATTGAAGCGCTACCGAAGCAGATTAAGCTGCATCTCTCGCTTCAAAACCTGCTTCTGAGGAAGCAGTATTTTTGATGGGCATAAAATCGTCAATGAATTAAACAGTTGTTTTTCCTCAAAAATTATTTGATTGAGTTATAATATTACAAAATAATCAATTTATGGTGTATTTTATAGAGATGAATTTTAAAGATACATACAGAAAAAATATAGATACTTATGCAAACTTACAGACAATTATTAAAGCCTCATTAGTTCTTACTTTCTGATATCGTTCTTTGACGTTCTCTTCTGAAGCAAATATTTTGTACTTACTTTTTATGTGAGAGAATTTTCTTTCTTCCACTAAAATAAACAACTTTTCCACATCCATTTGTATTTGATTCACGGAATATCCACCACATTTCAATATATACTTTAAAAAATCAATGTTTTTCTAGCTTTTAACAATATAATTTATATTTTTTCATACGAAAACAAATCAACAAACACATTTATTTCTGTCACTTAACGTTGAATTCTATAGAATATTTCTACAGGTTCGTCAGTTACGGAAAGTAAAACCTTAACAATTGCAATTAAACAGAATAAAAACATCTGATTCAGAACGTCAATCTAAGTGCAAACTAATTCTGCCTTCAAATTCATTTCTATCAAAATTAAGGAATGTGTTAAAGAAATAAAAAATCAGTTTCTTGTGAAAGAAAATATGTACATAAATTATTTGTCCGTACATATATTTTACGTATTGAAATTAAACGCACTTATATTTTTTTGTAAATATTTTGGCATTATAATTTATAAAGAAGTTATAAATAAAAATTTTCACCAACTGTTCTCTATGTATGTATGTACATAAACGAATGAACACGTGCACTTGTAGCAGTTCATGAAATCTGTATACCAATAGAATGAAATCTCATAATAAACTAATTTTATCTCCTCCCATATTTATTACTTTCATTCCTACTGAAATTACTTTAAAAATTTAAATTCAAAATTGCCAAGATGTAAGCTTACTGAAGTTGCTTAGAAAGGAATAAAATTATGATTAGGTAAGATCACCAAAAGCATACCTTAAATCGTCAAATCGTTAATTGCAATTTTCAAATCCTAAAATCGTCAAATATGGCATCTATGCTTTCAAGGTGTCGAATAAATGGTTTTCCCCACACTTTTTAGCTCCTATGAAATCGAAAGTATTACCATTTATTCCAAATTTGATTAAAATCAGCTCCCGTAAGACCGAGAGTATTATCGTTTATTCCAAGTTTGATTGAAATTAGCAGTGCCTTGTATTTCAATTAAACTGCTTGCTCAGTTTCACAAGAACGTAAATATTTATGCTTGCTTTAAGTCCAAATGTTGTAAATATTTCTTCTATTATGAGTACTATAGTTTTCGACATCAGCTGATAATTTTTCAAATATCCATACTTTCTTACCGCAAAATCGTAGGTAATATATCGTTATTACAAATTTCATTAAAATTATCTGATTATATTCCAAGTGCCATATGTAGTTTTCTTTTACCGCTCTTTTCAGCTTACGTAAAATCGGGAAGAGATATTATTTCTTCGTTATCTGGAGAAGTACCGCTTGAAAGAAGTAATTTTAAAATTGAAACCAAACTAAAGCGGCATATTTACCGCATTAGATGTAAATGGACAAATATTAAAATATTTTAGTAAAATCAAAATCCATTTGAATAGTTCCATTAATCGGAATACAAACAAATTTTTAGGAAAGAATTGTCAGAATTATGAAAAATTAGTTTAGAATAATTTGAATTTATAATGTCTTATCGAAACTAAAACAAAAATTATTTTGAAATGGGAAGATCTTAGAAAAGACACCTCGCAATTCGTTCAACATACTTATTAATCATGGATGCCCCAAATTATATTTTTCTCATTCAAATATAAAATTATTTATAACACATGAAGGCAAAGGAGGTGTTGTTGAGGCTAAATAGCACGGTGTTCCAATGGTAGCTTTATCCATCTTTGCCGACCAACATGGGAATGCAAAGAAAATGGTTGCCTCCGGTTACGGCGAATCATTGGAATTAATGAGTTTAACGGAGAAATCATTAACTGCCTGGCCAACGATGTCACTCGATATCGATCGCTCGCATAAATACGTTGGAAACAACAACAAATTTTAAAATGTCGTAAATGTTACCATTATGAAAGCCTTAATTGATCTTCAATATCAGACTAAAGTACAAACAGCGCATTGGTGCACATGAATGCAATTGAAAGTCTGAATTTAGGTGTTTATTTATTTAAATTATTAATTTGTTTCATAGTTTATAAACTATTTAAATTAATTTATATTTGTGGTGCACAAAAATTTTCAAAATCCAATAATGAAGATAACAAAATCAAAAAAGTTAAATCACAATGAATACACATGCATATGTAAATATGTATGTATAAAATTGATAGCTGTGACGTAGGCTGCACTCAATTTGGCGTCGCGAAGGAAGCTAAAAATGTTAGCGTCGTTAAAATTATTGTAAATAATAAAATAAAATATAACAATGGAATCATAAACAAATCCTAAAAAAGAGGAAAAAATCGAGCAACCGAAAACAGTGTGTGTTTGTAAACAAAGCAAAAAACTGCGTCAGTTGTTTTTATGGTAACTTGAAATACTTTTATGGATAGAAAAATTGTTAGCAAGTTCGCATCAATTTTTGAAATAGTGTGCCTATTGGTAAAAAAATGAGAGTGTAGAAAAAATTGATAGGTAAAACTTGACCGTGTAACCCCAAGCCATATGGATGCTCCAAGCTAAGCACGCTCTTGATAAAAAATATATTTATAAAAACATTATTTTCTGCCCTGAAGAAGCTATCCGAAGGAGAGCGAAATATTGGCAAATAATATATTATATAAAAATTGACCTAAAGCTTCACATTAAAACTCAACTCATTTAAAAAATATATAGTAATTTATAAGTTTTTAAGTTCTTACACAAATTGTTTTCTTAAATTTTTAAAACAACCAACGTATGTATATATATTAATGTGAAGTAAATAATTTTAAACACATTTTCTAAAATACAGTTTACTAGTATGCAATGACTCCAACCACTTTGTTGATTCAATCTTTGTAGTAAAATAAAGCAACTCCTTATTTTAGAATTCAGTTAAATAAATCAAGTTTTTTTTAATTCTTGGATTATTTTGAATACAGAATACATATCTGTGATATATCTGTGATTTTGAATTTAAAACCTATACAGTAACTAAAATTCATTTTACAAAATCGGAAACGTAAAAGAGTTTTGGGTTTTGTTTTACGGCAATGATTTTCATTTCTATAAATTACAGTACTGCTATTTAGTTTCGGAGTAAAATATTTTAGCTGGCAATACTGCATGGCATACCGCTAAAACAGCTGCCATAAATAAAAAGAAAACCACGATATAAACAAATCGTTTAAGTTTATTTTGCAAATTAAAATGTCTGAAAGCAAACAAAAGGTATGTCTAGTTGGAATTTGTTTATCATCTGTTTTAAATAATATTTTTATAATAGAGCGGCGGTAACAATGAAGGCAAAGAGAAACGTCGCAAGGAATCCATTTTGGACTTGTCCAAATATTTAGAAAACAGATACGGGTTAAATTCGCCGGCGGACGTGAAGCTTCTGGCATTCTTAAAGGCTACGATGCCCTACTTAATCTAGTATTGGATAATACCACTGAATATTTAAGAGATCCCGATGAACCCTTTAAACCTTCTGAGGACACGAGGAATTTGGGCTTGGTGGTGTGTCGAGGCACAGCTTTAGTGCTGATATGTCCTCAAGATGGAGTTGAAGCTATACCAAATCCATTTATAACGCAATAGATGCTTTTTCATTTTAATTTAAATTTTTGTTTCGCAAAGCATAACTTAAAAATTATTTATAAAATTTTTGGGATATTCTCAATCAACTAAAATCGCGTTTTTTTTTATTCCACGTCGTATCTCACACTTGTTCAATATGTTTATTATTCATTTAGCTTTTACTTATGAGACGTCTAGGTTTACCCTATAATGACTTCTGTAGAAGTTGCCATGACGAGGAAGAGGAAGAGACCGTGTTACATCTCCTTGGTACTGGGGCGTTGGAGAGCCTTCGTGCTAGATTTCTGCAGGAGGGATCTTCAGTGATTTGTCTGAACTGTCCACGGTCAATTTGGGCGCGCTTGTCTCATTTATAGGGGCATTGGCTAACAGCCAATTTTTAGGCGCAGCTATGGCCATTTTATCCCACCTATCCTATCCTATCTTATACCATCTATCCCTATCTTCATTTTCTACTTTTCTCCTTTTCTTTCGACTCTTCTCCTTCTCCGTCTCTTCTTTCTTTTCGGGTTATCAAAGGGACCAAATTTGATAGGACCCGTGAGCTGTGAAATACCTTCCTTTTCAGCAGCGGCCCGTCTACCTAACCTAACCTAACCTACTTATGATACCTTAATAAATTTTTACCAATATTTTTTGATTTTCTGATAAATATGAGCGATTTTTGACTGCTCCAACAAAATATATGCAAACTTCATACAAGGTAGGATAAACACTTAACAACTTGCTAAGCAAGCATTTCATCATTTATTTAATTTTAATTTGTTAGAACTACAACTGGCGGTGACTGAAATCAACTACAAAGTTCTAGTCCTTTTTGTATGTATGAGCCTAAGTACCTCCTTTTTGCACTAAGAATGATGTTAGAGTTGAGTTTTTGGAAGACAGATGTAAAGTGGGTAAAACTTGGTACAGACTTGAACGTGTTCTTTGTTTACTGCCTTTTTCGTTGCTATACTTGAAAGCCAAAGTAATGGAAAACTGCTTGAACGTTTAAAAGCAGACATAGAATTCAGGTATGAAAAGTAATTCAAGTTTAAAAGAGATTTGAAAACATATTGAACAAACTTGTAAGTCTAAAAGAGGCTAAAATGTGTTTAAGTTTATGCGAACCATTTGATAGAGCAAGGACGTGTATTAGAATTTATAATAACTAGTTAAGATAGGCAAAAACAAAATAACACAGCAAATTCTGCAAAATGAGTTAACCGCTTGCATATACATATATCATAAGTAGGTATAGAAAATATATAAACAACAAGAATAATGAGAAAATCTTATTCTAAAGAACAATAATCAAAATATCAGAAATCAAAATATTTACCACTTACTTGGTTATGAATTGTAAATTATATATCTGCCAGTTAACTTCTTTTGAACTCGTAATTATTTTATTATAAAAACATTTTTTTCTTTATTTATTTTTTTAGAATATTAAGGCAATAATTTTTTAACACTATCACCATATTGAAATGGTAATTTTCTTTTAATAAGATATATCACTTTATTTGATAAAAGCCATTTATTTAGCTTTGCTTTGCTTTGCATGCACATCGAACTACTTTGTAAACAAACATGGCCAACCATTTTTTTTTTTATATTTTATTTGCAAAAAAAAACCTTTTTCCCGCAATTGAAACTGAAAATCACCAACACTTTCTTGTACTAACAAAATATATACACAAATAACTATCGAAATAAACATAAAGCTGCTTTTATTTCATATATTTCGCAGAGACAACTAATTAAATTTTACTTTAACACTAATTTCATTTGTATTTACTAATTATTTATTACATTCTTTTTATAAAACTACTGCACTCACGTTTCCACCGACCAAAATGCAATAACGAGCTGAAGCCATCTTTCAAAGTTACCAGACTCACTGCTACAGACATCGATGCCAGCGTTGCCTTTTAGATATAAAAACGTCAAGTATAGTAACGTATTAGAAGTTGCAAAATTAAGTAGTAAAATAAGGCAAAAGTAACACAATTAAATTAAAAAAAAAAAAATTTTGCTTTGTAAGTAAAAAATTAAAAAGATATATTGTGCAATTTTGCTTTTCAAGAAAGCTTAAAATTGGAAAAAAACTTTTATTGAAAAATTTTATTTACGTATGCGTATGTACATACGTATGTATGTATATTTGGAAACTGTTGGACAACATATAAACTATTCAGTGCAATTTTAAATTTCAAAAATTTTAAAAATGATTCAAAAACAATCTCTTGGCTTAATTTTATCATTTTATAAACACATTTAAGTAATTTCCTTGCGCAAATTAACTATTATTACATCTTCATATACATGCGAATTCTAATTTAATTTATTCAATTATACTTTACAAAGTAAATTTGCATAGTATGTATGCACAATATTGGCTAGTAACTGATACTTTAATTCCAAGATGGTATTAGCAGTATATTTGTTGGTTCCTCTGACTGTACACGACCTATGCCTTCACATAGAAATTCCTCAAAATAACCGCCAACTATACAAATAATTGTGGCAGATCACTCAACCAGTGCAAGTGAGACATAAAATTCTCGAAGTCCAAACAACAGAAACAAGCTTGACCGCACTTAAAAATTAATTACGATAACGTGAGAGCTGCTTTACAACTCTCATGTGAATTATATAATTATAGTATCTTCTTTTGACATTCGTTTTAGCTTTAAGTATTTATACCTCCTAAATTTATCACTGTGTAAATTTTATAGTTACTCATAACCATATATGACCTAGTAGAGCTGGGTTGAATAAAAAATAATAATAACATAAATTTCAAAAGCCCTATCTAACATAAATTTTAACCAACTTTAACATATGTATAAATATTTTGCAGATGTAAAAATTACTTAATGACAACAAAATGCGCAAGTGATTGACTATTCATATTCATTTACTTTTAGCAGCAAAATAAGAACTCAAAATTAAAATATTCTAATTTTTCAAAACACATGGAAAATCAAAATAGATTTTATAGATGGCATCATAACAAAATATTGTTTATAAATTCAATGATATTCCTTTGAAAATCAAAATAAATTTCATAGACGACATCATAACGAAATATTGTTTATGAATTCAATGATATTCCTTTGAAAACTAATGAAATTAATTCCATTATTTATAAACTTTCATTACCTGTATGAAAATGTCATATTAATAAAATCAGCTATGCTTACATTTATTGTTCCAAATCAGCTTATTATGCAATAATTATAATAAAATTTATTTTGTGTTGAAATGCCTTTTTAATTGTTTTTTGTCTAGTCTTTCAGCATGTCTATATGACGCCAACATTTCGCTGAAGCTACTTAGCTCGTCAGTAGACTCGAAACCCCTTTTCGAAATGTGTATGTTCAAACATTTACTTCATATTCAAATAATGAGAATTTCAATAATATTTAAGCACATTTTCAAAGACAAAACAGCTTTTTCCATATTGCTACTTATAGACATGCTGAAAGACTAGGCAAAAGCAACTAAAAAGGTATTTTTACTTAAAATAATAAATGTCAAATAAAATTGCTCAATATCGAATAAATAATTTTTGAATAATTGGATGATTATGATACGTGTCTGAGACCCTTCAAAGTATATATATTTTTGATCAGTGATAAAAAAACTAAACGATTTGAGCATGTTCGTCCATCCGTCTGTCTGTGGAAAATATTCTAGACACCAAACGAAAAGAGCTACACCCTGAAATGTGCATTAACCAGATGCCGGACGATGGTACAGCTTAAGTTTGTAAATGAGCGAAATCGGATCGAGGGAAAGAAGTTCCCCTAAAAAGAAGACCTCTGAAAAAACTTAACTTTAAAAGTATTTTTGTAATTTTTCTAAGGAAATGTAACATTTCTATGCCAATTGGGGCCCGATGTCTGGGGTTTAGGGCTAAAAATTAAAAAGAAAAAAAAAACTAAAATCGGCATACACATAACCGAGATATAGAGACAACCGATTTTTCAAGAAATCGAGCCTGCAAGAGAACGATATCAATTTTTTTTTAATAAAAATTGTAAAACTCAGCTATATGATAATAAATTTTAGAAATTTTTTGAAACCGACCAATATTTATAGGCAAAATATAGCGAAAACCCGATTTCTCAATAAGTCGAGCGTGTAAGCGAACCAGAATGTTTTTCGATAACAAAAAAGTAGATAGAAAAGCTCAGTCCAGCCACCAACAAAATAATTTATAAAAAATTTTGACATAGCTGAGACATAGCGAAATCCGATTTCTAAAAAAGTCGGGCCTGTAAGCGGACTAGAACGTTATTTGGCAAAAAACAAGTAATACAATTTGGCCATTTATAAAAGTTCATAAAAATTTTTGAACATCGGACATTTGGTTGAGATATACAGAAAATCGATTTCTCAAGGAGTCGAATCTTTTGAGACCTAGAGCATTTTTTAGTGAAAAAAGTGACATTAAAAAATGACTATTTAAAATTAACTGACTCTTTCAGTATTTCGAACATTTTTGTTCGTTTGCACAAATACATTTGAGACAACAAAATTAAAATTTTTTTTGTATTAAATGTATTTATGCGAACGAACGAACATGTTCGAAATAGTGAAATAAGCAGTAAATTTATAAAGTGTTTTGATATCAAATCACATATAGAGGCAAGATAAGAAGTTGGACCTTAAATTGAACCAGACACGTTTTGATGAAAAGAAAATAATTGAGGAAATAAAATCCAACCATTTAAAATATAATTTGTGAGTTTTTGACATCGACCCAGATACAGCGAAAACCAATTTCCTAATATATTTCACTTGTAAACGAAATATTTTTTGGTCAAAAGAGGTGGATGTGGTAATAAAACTAGTCAGCTGGAGTGGAATCTTATTATTTTTTTGATGTGTTAATAGTTGGAAGGTACTAAAGATTCGACCCGGTCGAATATAATGTTCTTACTTGTTTTTATTAAAAATTATACTTAAAATAGAAATGTTAATAAATATTTTTATAATAAACAAGCACTTAATGAAAAAATAAAAGTTATTATGATGATTATTAAAAAAAAAAAAAAGTAATGTAACAACAATGAAGCTTTGAATCTTTTAAGTTGACTTTCATATAAAACAAAATACTAAAAGGTTTGTTAATTTATCCCACTCGAAAGTAATTTACTCTGCTTGTGGTTAGAGAATTTCAGTAACACGAAAAGTTGTTTAATAAACAAAATAATATGTACGTACAAAACTTTCGTATGTACACAGGTATTTTAAAATTGCCAACTTATGACACAAAGCAATATGCGAGTGCTTACATATGAAATTTATTAATCTAAACCAAATTCATTTCGAATCCATGGATATTGTGCAGGACATTCTTTGCAGGTGTAAAAATAACGATCTTGTTGCAGTACCCGACTTCTAAGTTTACAAGTGTTCGATAAAGTGCAAACAATTTCATGTTTTTCCAGATGTTTTGGCTTGCAACCCCAGGCACCAAATTGATGTATATCGCTATTTGGTGTTGGCTGTCTTAACCATTGAATAGCTTGTTGATTGGTAACAAAGTAAACATCAGGCAACTTTTGTAAGTCATCTAAAAATTTCTGTTAAATTTTGAGCCATTTAATCGTTTGTAAAATATGTCTTTCTTTATACTAATGTGTACTTACTAGAAATGCATTAAGATAATCGGATCTTTTAAACCAGGTTGCATGAAAATTTAAGCCTAACGGAGCCCGATTTGAAAGATAGTGGCGCTTAAAATTATGGGTCAACATGCGATAAATATCATCGCCATTTAGATTAGGTGGACAGCTGTCAATCATGGTGCATGTAAAATCACCAGCTTCTAGCTGATTAATAACAATTTCCCAAACTCCGGGATAACTGCGTGACGGGCAATTTTGTTGGCCCTGTGCAGGCGTGAGGCATTGTAATCCAGTGTATAGGCCATGATGGCGGATTTGTAAATGGAGCAACCATAGAGGCATCATAAACAAAGCCAAATTCCTTCATCATAAGGAATTGACGATTCCAGCCCACTCGTAAGAACGGCACTCGAATTCCTCTTATTTCTTCCATGCGCACACTGGCGAATCGATTTATAATATTTGCCTGGCCAACCATTTCATCAAACCAGTCTTCTATTGTGGCATTCTGAGACCACCACATTTCAGGACCCTGATGTCTTAAAAGTAAATGTACATGCGTGCATGCATTTACACAATGAAATATTTAACAAACTTACGTTACGGAATGTACAGCAATTTCGTGGCCATCATTCCACAATTTTTGCACATACTGATAGTTGGTGAAGGGATGTGACACAAAAAATGTGGCTTTAATGGGACAACCATTAGGGTTTCGTTTGTTTCCCTTAAATAAATGTTGCGAGAATAGTTCCCAATTCTCAAAATTTATTGCATCATCGAAGCTCAATAAAATCATTTGTGGCACAGATTGAGGTTCCAATCTTCCGGGTATTTGTGTACCGTCCTTTGAACAAAAGCAATCAGGCAATTGGCATCGATGTGTTTCACAGGGCAAGGCTGCATTGGGATCATTTTGAGCATCACACCAGCCTTCATCGGACTCGTCGGGACAATCAACGGAACCATCACAAAAGTATTCGTTGGGCAAGCAAGTGCCATCAGCACAACCCCAATGATTTTCCTCTTCACACTCTGCTTCATCTAAGAGAGGTTTTGGCACTGGAGTTTCTGGAATGAGAAAAACATGAATTAAAAGAAAATAGTTTTTCTTACTTAGCGTCTGTATAACCATATCGAAAGGTAACGTTCGCTCACATTTTGAAGCTGATTTAGAAGCCATTAATGAACTTTCTCTTGTAAAGTAGACCAAAAAGTTCTCTCCTAATCTATACAAAATGCTAGCGTACGTTAACGTTCGGCATCGTTCGACAGATCCATATTTATTTCAAAATTTTTACCAGCCGTTATGTCGCAGTTATCCACATTTTGCTTAAAATCGCAAATTTGTCGTACAACGTCAAAAGAAGTCCCTCAGAACATTTAAAATTGAACACTTCATTTTCCAGGCATAAATAATATTTCGAACACTCGAATTGGTCCATATTTTGTGAATGGGTCTGTTTGGATCTCTATAAAAACGAAATCTTCTAGGCATTCCACTGCTGGACAAACTTTTTGTGTATGATTTTGAGCTTCTAAAATAAAACAATTTTCTGTTATTAGTTTTTTCTTCAAATATAACAACAAGCGATGAAAGTGCAGTTGTGAATTTAGCCATACTTTGTGCCGCTTGCGCCACTTATTTTAAACGTACATCTCAGAGTTGGCATCACTGACTCAATATATGCAAAAATCAGACGTAGATTATTTTGTGGCATTTCATTGTTAACTACTCTACAATTTCTTATGCGATGGCGTGAAGCATTAAACACAATCGGCATAACAAGCTGCACGAATAACGACTACATATGCAGCCACTAATTCTGTGTGAGGGCTTAGTGTAAACTGAAATTCACACCACTTCTGAAGGAGAACGAGGGGCCCTTGTAGGAACCACGTTTCTGAGTTTCTGACAAGCCTGCATACCAAAAGTTATCCAGCTAAAGCACAGGTTTACACGACCCAAGCCTAGCTGTTCTCTTGACAATCGGGGCATGAGACTGTATTCAAATGAAGCTTTGTTAATACGGGTATCTCAGTAAATAAACTTTACCCTAAAGTTCATAGTCGAGTGGATCGATTAGACACATGAGGCGCATCATACCGAAATTTGGCATTAGATCGCATACATGTGACTAGGCTAGAGGCCAATTGAGAAACATACATTCCTGGTTGACCGACCTTTGATACCAGATTCCCATGGGTCTTGGGATGGATTAAGGGCAATAGGAAAAGCGGGGCTAAGTGGTTATATAGAAAACAGTAGGAACCACTCTTCAGGCGACAACGGAGTGTATTAGGGAGCTCAATGTAATGTGACATTAGCTTTGCTGATGCTGGCTACCACAGCAAAATAGACTATGGCCAAAGGTGATGGCCGAATAGATCGATCGAAGACACTATGCCCATCATCAACAGATCTTGCCACAGGCTATAGTTGAGTCTATACGGAAAATGTGACATCAAATCATATACCGAAGACTAAACTAGGGTCAAATGCGAAACATTGATTCCCAAAATACATTCCTGGTTGAGCGACCCTTGGCACCAGATCCCCATGGGACTTTAATGTAACACGGATAGATCAAGGGCGATAGGGAAAGTGCGACTTGGTGGTTATGTTATAGATACTATAGAACCGCTGTTGGGTCGGCAACGGAGTGTATTAGGGGGCTCAGTGTAATGTAGCATAAGCTTGATATGCGGCTCATTGAGCCCACTTGGCTCCCTGGTACAACGGAACCGTAGAAATCGGTGCAAGATTTCTACGGGGATATTGACGAGGAAACAGAGCACCTTACCGGATACAACCCAATTATGGGGCATATGCTATAGGATATCAAAGAGCTTCGTAAGTTGAGTTCTCGTAGATCTATGAGTCACCTATGGTTTAGATCTTGGAGCCCACAACAAGCCTAGACTGGCTTAGGTGTATGTCGTATGACATGGACTATTATACCTCTTCTATCAACCTAACCTAATCTAATTATTTTGAAGGCGGCAGCTACATCATCAAATCACAAACATAAACCTTTTTTAATTTTTTATACATAAGCGTATTTATTATGAACACATAAGCATTGATCGTATTTCCGTGTAGCTATGCCTTCGTCAAAATGACAGCTTGTCATAACAACGTACATATGCATTCAGCTTTGACAGTTGGTGGCCGGTAGCTTGTTATGTCGAATGTGTTTAATGCTTTAACCGTTTGTACAGTCAGTCACAGCCACCTACAAATATGTATATTTTGAAAACCATCTTGAGCATATGGTTTTATTTACTCCGGCCATATTTTGCACATATGCTTTGCAAATTTACTTCCTAAAATAATAATAATTTAATAAAGCAGTAATAATTTATAAAATCAACTCTCGACACTGAAATAAAACGAGTTGGGCCTTTTATTAACGTAGCTATATTTATGTATGTACGTACATACATGTATACAATTTTGTTTACCTAAAAGTATTTAAAATTTACTGGTAACAAAGTGGCAAACATAACTTTGAAATGGTTTAAACCACAATTGTATGCATCACTTACCAGCAAAGCCAATAACAGTCAAATTGAAGATACTATACACACATACATACATATGTATGTATGTATGTGTGTACATGCCAGTGGTGCAATCGATAACCAAAGGTGAAATAAAGCATTTAGTTATCATTATCTACTTTAATGAGCAAAGTGTGGACAGCAAATTGCAAGCATATGGGTGTTTGCATATAAAGATCCAATGTGCCCCCAAAAATTACAAGTTGTGAGTGTATTAAATTGCAATGGGAATTTATGGAGTAGGTTAGATTAGGCTTCTGAAATTATATGTGCACAATATGGGCGATGATCTTATGCCGAAGATGGTATTAACAGAATATTTGTAGATTCTTGTGACTGACTGTACACGACCTATGCTTTCACATAGGAAGTGGTAGATACGGCTGAGACAAATCAATGAACTAAAGCAAGTGATGACGAACAAATTTCATCAGAAAGTTTCAAATATTTCAGGAATAATATTTACTCATAAAAAATTGGTAAAGATTTTGAGCTTCATTATTAAGTTCTGAAAAGACAGCGTCAGCCGTGAATTTTATTCAACCTATTCGCCTCAAGAGAAAGTCTGAAAAATTTGATTTAGCAAAGTTAAGGTGCTTAACATGGTAATACAAGTATTGCGATATTGTCAAAAAATTCTGTGTGTTGAGAAAATTTTATCATGTAAAAGCAAAATATATTGAGTAACGCTGCAGTTACACGATCAGGTTTGCTATCAAGATTTTACACAAACTGCTTGTCAAAATTCACGAAATTTGACAGCTGCGACGTAGCCCACAAGCTTATATCAATTTTGTATCAAATGGCGTCACAAATGAATCATCTGCGTTCATTTTAAGTAAATTTGTCGATATGATGCAGGATTCATGTTCCACAGAAGTTAGTGGATCGAAGCACATAATTATATTTACTTATTTTTCTTCACAAACATTTTTATTAAATTAATATATTAAAATTGTTCAGGCTTAAGATCTTTTCTATAAATTATTTATTTTACTCGATATTTCGCTAACAATTTGTTAGCATCGTCAGGAAAATTCTTGACGATGCTACAAATTATTTAAACAATTTATAATTTTATATTAATTAAAAGATCAAATAAACTATACATAAAAATTTTTATTAAATTTTTAAAGTTATGTTTAACACTTTTTATTATTTTTGTTTGAAAAAGACAGCAAAATTAATATAGTAAAAAATTAAACAAGCTAAAATTGTAAGTATTTGTTAACAAAGCGAATAAAGTGACGTCAGCTGTTTTCTTGATGGTAACTTGATAGACTTCTATGGATAGAAAAATTGTAGACAAGTTTGTATCAATTTTTGAAATTAAGAGTGTATTAAGTGAAAAATGAGTATGTATTAAAACTTGATCGTGTAACCACCGTGCAAAATTTGACAAGCGGTCGGTATATGTTTACTTTTCTAACACGGTGGTTACACAATCAAGCTTTGCTTACCAATTTTAACACACTCTCATTTTTTACTAATACACTCACAATTTCAAAAATGAAGCGAACTTGTCGACAATTTTTCAATCCATAGAAGTATATCAAGTTACAATCAAGAAAACAGCTGACGCCATTTTTTCCGCTTTGTTTGTAAATACATACTATTTTGGCTTTCTTAATTTTTGATATTTTAGTTTTGCTGTCTTTTCAAAATAAATAATAAAAAAGTGATAAACATAACTATAAAACACAAAAATAATGTTTGTGAACAAAAATAATAAATATAATCATGTGCTTCGATTCATACAATTACACAGAAGCCACGATTTCTAATAATTTTAATGAAACAGTTTTAGTTTTCTTCGCGACGCCATCTTGGTACAATATTGATATGAAATTGAGTGCAGCCTGCACAGCTGTCGATTTTTGTGAATTCTGACAAGTAGTACATGTAAAAATCTTGATAGCAAACTTGGTCGTAACTGCAGTGTAAACCATTTTATAAAACTCACGTATTATCATCACACCAGAGCTGTATTTTATAGTTAACAGTGGTAGCATTGTCAGTATTAATGAAAGTGACTATATTTTTTATACAATAAATTACAAGAACAACCCATGAATCTAACAAATGTTCATGTTGTTTTTGTAGATGTTATAAACTCGCAACCATTTGCTATATTTATTTATGCTCAGCAGTTTATCATTTTACTTTGATTCGACAAAATCTAATCGTGTAAACATAAAAATATTTGTGACAGACTTTGTTTTCATTTTTAAGCTTCCGTACCTAAAAGTCATACGGAACCTTATTGCTGAGACCACCGTCAATCCGTCCGTCACAGGTTCCACTCTCCGAAAGGGTAAGAGCTAGAAAGTTGAAATTTTCACAGAATGTTATTGTACCGTGCCGCTTCAACAACAAGTACTGAAAACAACAACAACATAAAACTACAAGGTGCCCCATACAACAGGTACCCAATTTTAATAAAGTAGCTGCTTTTGAACTATTAAGAGCTACAGAACTCAAATTTACACAGATTGTTGTTGTCAAGCTGCTACAACAAATACTAAAAAATCAACAACATAAAATCTAAAGGTGCTCCCATACAACAGGTGGCATAAATAAGAAAAAAGAAGCTGTAACTTTTGAACTATAAGAGCTAGAGAGCTGAAATTTGCACAGGATGTTGCTGTATTAAGCCGCTATAACAACATATACTAAAAACAACAACAACATAAAAACTAAAGGGTGCTCCCATACCGTAGTTGACCCATATTAAAAAAAATAGCTGTAACTTTTGAACTATAAATGCTAGAGCTGATATTTGCACAGGATGTTGTTGTAGCGGCATGATACTCAAATCAACAACAACATAAAAACTACGGGATGCCCTCATACAACAGGTGCCCCATTTTAAGGAAAATTAGCTGTAACTTTTGAACCATAAAAGCTAAAGAGCTCAAATTTGCACAAAAAATGTTTGTACTATACTGCTACAGCAACAAAAACTAAAAACAGTATAAACTATAAAACTAAAGTAAGCCCCCATTTAAAAAAAAATTAAGAATTAGTTGTAACCTTGGAACTGTAAGAGCTAGAGAGTTGAAATTTTCACAGGAGTACTATAAACTATAATGAAAATTTTTTATATACACATTGTATGAAGTACGGAACCTCGTACTTGGCTCAATTTATTTTATTTGAAATACGGAGCGGATTTCATAATATTTGCATTACACAAAGTCGTTCTACTTTGTATTACCATGTAAAGGCACCTTTATAGCGACATCAAATTTTCGCAACTAAATTATGTTTGTTGGTAGACATATTCGCTAAGTACAAAAGCTTTCACTACTCACCGATAAACAAACACAACTATTTGCTAAAGATGACGATTTCTACTAATTCAGAATACACACGGTAACCACGTTAAGCAACTTCGTTCCAAGCAAATTCCACCTGAAACAAACTCCGTTTAAAGTTCATTATGATTACATATACAATGGCCACTCTCACTCGCACTGGTTGATTAATATGTGAAGGCATAGGTCGTGAACAGTCAGTCACAGGAATTTACAGATATTCTGTTAATACCATCTTGGGCATAATATGGTCTCCTACTCGGCCCATATTGTGCATATATACTTTAAATTTACTTTAAAAGTATAAATAAATAAATATAATGGCCACAGGAATTTTTATTTGCAAAACTCATAATGTGGAATGAAGGTGAGATTTTAACTTGGAAATTTTGAATTATGACTCTATTGCAGCAAAGGCCTAATATTCACATGGTAATAAATTATCGGCGATGGCTTAAAATTTAAGCTACTTATGTGCTTAATGTGTACATACATATGTTTATATAAGCATGTAGGTACGTGTTCACAAACTTACATAAATTTATTTATGTTTTCAATTTTTTTTGCTGATAACCAGTTGCAATGCAGTCTGTGATGTGCAATAAAAGCAGAAAATATTTATTTTACGTCATTACTGGCACTACTATAATACTTCGTGCTACCAAACAGATGCATATATGTATGTATGTATGTGCATGTGTGTATGTAGCAATAAGTATGATCTGATAGACAACAAATGAAGCAACCAAATATCAAAGATGCTGAGAAAATAATACATTCCTCCAATTAAGTTTGTAGCGTGATAACGCGCAGCATTTCAGTGAGAGTATTGAACAAGAAAATTAAGTTTGAAAATGAAAAATCCAGGTACATATATATGTACACTCAGAGAGAAAAAGACGTTGCAAAATCAAACAAGTTTGTGGTCAAGCTGGCACCATGCGGGTCGACTTGGATTGCCTTTCAATCATTATTGTCGCAGTTGCAAGAATAGGGGAAAGGAGGAAACGGTTTCCACCTCCTCTGTGAATGCCAGGCACTGGCTGTTAGGAGGAGGACTTTCTGGGCAGACACATGTTCTCTGAACTGGGTGAACTGTCTGAGTCAAGGATAGGGGACTTATTGAGGTACCTCACCGCCACAGGTTGGATTTGATGCCAAAACGGTGGACACTACGTTGCTACGATTGACGAGTGGAGTGGTCTTGTCAAAACGGAGTCCTTTCGACTCTACTTGGTTGGTGCGGAGCAACTACCAACGCGAACCAAACAAGCTGGCACCATAAGTTGTCGATTTTTTTTTTTTTAACCACGCTGGTTGTCAAGTTGTAACCGAAAGTGTTCGTTCATATTGACAACGCAGGTGTCAACTTATGAACCGCTTACAAGTTGACAACGTTTTATGTCATTATCAATCTAATTCCAAATACTCTCGCGGAATTTCTTTCTCCCGGAAGGAAACTCTTCTAGAGAAAAGTACATGTATACTTTTATGAAACAAATAGCATCATACCCATTTTAGAGTCAGATATCTGTACGAATTCTTTATATTTATTGTGTTTTGTTAAATGTAAAATGGGGAAAATCAAATTCCCACGGAATTCGCGCTTAGAATTGGTCTGTATATTTTTGACAGCGCTGGCGTCAACAAAGCGTTGTCAATGAACGCATTCTTGTTATTTCTTACACGTTTTGACTATATTATTTTGAAATGACAGAAGGTGATACGATATTGCCCTGAAAAACATTAAAATTATTTCTTTCAAGCAAATAATTTGTAAAAAGTTGTTAGAAATATGATAACTGAGCTAATGAAACTGGAAAATATAAATAAATCAAAAAATGAATAGCAAAACATTTAGAAACATTAGAAATGGGAAATCCCCGGGTTATCACTTTTGTTCTTGCACAAAAAAATCTAAATTGTAAAAATTGCATGTCCGAGCTGTCGAAGTTGTACTGTATATCGTTGTTCATGGCTTCTACATTCTCCCTTTAGGTTTTTTACTACCACAGGCTTAATCGAAACAAAACGGCATTAATTTCGTTCAAAAAATTTTGGGTACATGTATCGAACTTTTAAAAGTCATGGATAGAATTCGCGTGGTAGCAATAATCTATTCAATATTTTGGAATTGTTTTCATTATCTTATCAAAGCTGTTGTGTGTTGTGCAGGAGGGTCGGGGGTTGTACAGAAGAGGAGGAGTGACTGTGATTTTTTCCTTTTAGAGCCTTTAGAGTGCCCCTCTAATGTACAATCGAACTTCTATACAGTGAACAACTGCAATGAAATTCTTCCTACAACAACTTCTTTATTCACAAGTTTTTAAAACTTTACAAAATATTTTCTTTTTTTGTTATCAAATTTACTTTTTTTGATAGTTAAACGTTTTATGCAGGTATGTGATGAAAACTAATTTTGAAAATGAATTGTTTTCAAAACAATAAATGGGGTGATGAACTATTTTTGTCAGTTTTGTAACTATTTAAAAGTGAGTTTTCAAACGTTTTCCAAGCATTTTTGATGGATATTTTCTTTTATACTTTATTCTACTTGTACTTTGTAACTTTATGTTTTTGAAGCATTTGCTGAAAACGAATTGAATATAAATTCTTAATAATCGTTTTCCATCACACCTTTTGAAAATGATTGTGCATGAAAACGATTAGTTTCCATCACATACCTGATTATGTGTCTTTTGTCATATTCATCAATCAGAAATTGCTGTAAGATGCAGAATCGTTCAAAATTAGAATGCTTCAAATATTACTTTTAATTAAATATTCTATTAAATTAAAGATATTAAATATCTCAAATTTATTGTCATTATGTATTACTTTTTTTGTTATGAACGAAACCTTTAAAACCTAAACCTTCATTACGCAAGATAAATAAATATCTGATCATTAAAATAACAAGTAAGAAAGCTATATTCGGCTGGGCCGAATCTTAAATACCCTTCACAAAACTAACGTATATTCGGTACCAAAAAGTGTTTAAGTTTATCAAAAGTCCAGTTCTTCAGAAATCGGTTTTCACTATATCTGACTATAAATGGACCAATATTAAAAAATTTTTTTCTTAAAATAATCTATATTTTACTACTATGGTCCATTTTTGAACCAATAAGTTTAATTTCTTGAGAAATCGGTTTTTGTTATATATCGGTTATATATGGACCGATGACCGAAAAAAATATTGTTTGCTTCAAATATCTATTTTTACGACTAAATGCCTATTTTTGTGTAGGAAAGTGTTCAGGTTTACCAAAAAGTTCAATTTCTTGAGATATCGGTTTTCGCTATATCTCGGCTATATATGGACCGATGTCCAAAAAAATTTTTGTTTTACTTTAAATTAGCTGCTCTTTACTATTATATGTGTTTTTTGGCACAAAACGTTTTGGCTTACTAAACCGCCCGACTTCTTGAGAAATCGGTTTTAGCTATATCCCGGTTATATATGGACCGATGACCGAAAAATTATTGTTTGCTTCAAATATCTATTTTTATGACTACATGCCAATTTTGTGTAGAAGAAGTGAAAAAAGTTCAATTTCTTGAGATATCGGTTTTCGCTATATATCGGCTATATATGGACCGATGTCCAAAAATATTTTACTTAGAGTGGCGTAGTTCACTAGGATATGTGTTTCTTAGCACAGAAAGGCGTTTCAGTTCATGAAACCACCCGATTCCTTCAGAAATCGGTTTTCGCTATATCCCGGTTATATATGGACCGATGACCGAAAAAATTATTTTTGCTTCAAATATCTATTTTTACGACTACATGCCTAGATTTTGTGTAGGAGTGTGTTCAGGTTTACCAAAAGTTCAATTTCTTGAGATATCGGTTTCGCTATATCGGCTATATATATGGACCGATGTCCAAAAAATTTTTACTTAAAGCAGCGGTAGTTCACTACGATATGTGTTTTTAGCACAGAAAGTCGTTTTAGTTCATGAAACCCCGATTCCTGAAATCGGTTTTCGCTATATCGGCTATATGTAAACCGATGTCGAAAAAAATTTTTTCTTCACTAATGACTAAGTCAAATCCAAATATTTACTTTAAATCAAAAAAATTTTCAAAATTTCCATACAAATGCAATTTTTCCGAGGTACCTCCGGTGTTTCGGATATATCTCAGCTATTCGTGAACCGATTTTGCTGAATTTAAATAACGATTCCTCGTGGACAATATGCAACATATTGGTGAAAGAACAAAGTTTCTAAGTCAAATAGTTTTCTCAGAAACTTGATTTCAACAACTCTGAACGGACAGACGGACATCGCTCAAATAACTTTTCTATAACGCTGATCAAGAATATATATATATATACTTTATAGGGTCGGAAATGAATATTGAAAAAATTACAAACGGAATCACAAACTTAGATATACCCTTACATAGTATGTGAAGGGTATAAAAAACTTTCACAGTCGCAAATTTCCAACAAATTTCAAGCGTGCCAAGAGAACGCTTAAATAATTTTAAGTTAAATAAAATAAACTTGTGAATTAATTCGAAAACAAATAATTTATACTAATGTATTCATTCATTTATACATACATATGTACATATGTGTGTGTGTATGCATATCTAAAATTGCATACAGTGATCATTAAATGTCTGTATCGCCCAACAATTTTTCCAATACATAAAACAGTGTTGGAATTCAGGTACCTCAGTACATCTTTTAAAAGGTACTGTAGGGGCACATTACGGCAAGTATCGTGGGTAAATAGTAAATTCATTAGAAGGTATTTTAGCGCACATGCTTCACATGTTATCAGCCACTTCGTCCACCACCAGATTCGTCTTCAAGACAAATTCACCACAAGGGTGAACTTTTATTACGATAATCGTATCGTTAAAATGATTAAGATATTTTGTTATTCAGTATCATTTATAGCGATATTTGCTGTCGGTTAAAGTAACAGCTGTTTTTATATCGCAATGTTTTCGTAATTTAAGCGATAATATTTTATGCATTTTTCGAAGCCATACGATGTATTTTATATTAATTTTTTAAAAGTATTCTTGGCCTACAAAATGCTCAACTTTACATTTCGATGCAACTGCCGTTTATTGTCGCTATAAAATTGCTCAATCACACTGTCGTTAGCGCAATCGAAAATATATGTTGATAAAAATGCGATTTTCAGATAGTAATAAGTTATTAAATCACTACAGATGGCTGTCTTCATCTTCTTACGGCTTTTTCTGTTAAAAATTTTGGTTTGCTTACAAAAATTTTCGCGCCATTTTCATGTAAATATTTTGTTGTTGAAAATAAAGATTTTTATTAAACGTTTTTATATTTCAAAATGTGATGGCATTTTTATATAAAATTTGCAAGTTATGTAATTTGTTTGATTAATTTTTTTTTAATACAATTTCTTGTAATTTATTTGATTATGTGAAAATATTTATACCTATAATTCAAACTGTCATTGTTTGTAAAAGTATTAATACTAATAAAGAAAGAAACTAAACTAAACATACTGCTGAGCCATCTTAGAAACAAGGCGAATTTGAATAAGGTTGATTTTTAGTCCATATTTATATTTATCAGCTGGCTTCGAACCAAATTGTCATTTCCTTGTATTTCGTTTGACAGATTGGTTCCGTCATACAAAAGTTGCTTGTTTTAATTTTTGTTGTTTTTGTTAATTCGCCT
>BGZK01003113.1:0-31995 GCA_005406025.1 Eumeta japonica | reverse complement strand
GGCCAATCAAAAAAAAGGGTAATAAATCTGTATCTTTGAAACGTGCAATCTGATCCTAAAACAATGTATGGAAGAATCATAGAGGAGGACGCTTTAATAATAACTAAATTTGAACCACCCTGTTGTATTACATGGACACAGGGTGTCAAACTTGACTACCTTAAAAAGAAAAAGTTTGTTAGCCTTTAAATGAATTTACATTTTGAAAAGGTAATAAGCAGATAAATAAAAGCCTTTTAGTTTGTTTAGATATCATTAACGGTTTGAAAGATATTTGGCTTTAAATTCTAAAATTTTGTTTTTGGCCTTGATCTTGTTTTATTTGTAAATATATCCATCACATTGTGTAAGCAAAATCCTAGAAATGCTTATTTTGTATTTTCTAAGATATTTCTTAACAATCCACAAAAAGAAAATTTTAATTATCTTCGAAATGTGTTCGTGAAAAGAGATCGAAGTCTTTGAAAAATGAATGAAAATGGCCAAATTTTGACAAAAATGGAACTTAATTGTTTGACGTTTTCTAAAAGAAAAAATTTAAAGAAATAAATAACTTTTTTCTTTTCTTAAGAATAGATTTTGGAATTACATAATTTTTTTTAAGTTTTAAAAGCATGCACGCTACATCCAGCATTGACGAATATGGTACATTTAAAAAAGTTAAAATAATTGGTAAAAAAATCGCCCGTTTCGTAAAATTTTGTATAAATTATTCTAGATACATTTAAAAGATTTAATCTGACTTTTATTGTTACCGCCTGGTGAAAACTGTGACCAGGAGAGCAGATTTATTGAAAAGCCAAATTTTAGTAGCATTTTATTAACCTTTATGAAAATTGTATTAGCTTTTAAATTTTTCCTCCTTAAATTTTCATTATTTATTAGAAAACATTTTATTCTTTATTGCTAAAAAATTTTTAAAATACGTTGCATAAAAATTTTTTATGAATTTTCTAATTAAAAAAAATGTATATATGAAAAGAGCACAAAAGTTAATTTTAGGTTTATTCAACGAAATTCCTTATTTATTTTACAAATGATATAAATCTATGCAGAATGTAAAATACACATGTTTACCTGTCCATTGGTATATAATACATATATATTTTTGATTTAACATACTGAACTAAAGGACCCCAAAATGCACACCTCCCATAAAATTTTGCAAACATGCGTTATTTTCGACAGTATTTACTACCTGCCATATATTCAATACATACTTTTACCTACAATTTTAAAAGTTAATGTTTGTTCGTTGCAAGAGAGAATATAGTAGGTAGAAAATTTGTTATATATTAAAACAATGTCCACACTTTCTTTCTTATCTACCTGTTACATGTTTTCTGTACAGTATTAGCCCGAATATACGCATTTTCTTGTTATTGTAACAAAATTTGGACTTTTTGTTTATATTATTATCTCTAGTATTGAAATATGCTTTTCGATTTATTTTAGGAGATTATACATAGTGATATTGAAAAACTACACCGAAATAATCTATTCAAAAAGTTTTATTGTTACTTGATAAAGACTATAAAATATAAAAGTATCCTCTCAACTACTAAAGTTATCGTTGCAGCCATACGGTCTTGGCAAACCATTTTGTGTACTGAAGCAAATAATAACATCAAACACAACTCTTTTCAATAACGTTTCTATCCCGTGGTTAATTGGGTACCTGAAGAAAAAAAGAGAGCTAAATGCAATTAAATACATGCCAAATGTATTCATGATCCGGTTCGAAGGAATTAAAAATCATGCAGGTATAGAAACTTGCAATTAATTAATTAAACAAAAAAACAGTTAAAAATTAACTGGCATAACTTTAGGGATAAGATTTATTCCAAAGTAATAACGACAACAAAAATCTAAAAATAATTGCTGGTGTTTAATAAAATGTAAATATAGACAGAAAGTATTAATTGAGCTCGTAGCTGTGTGGTTTAAGCGCCACTACAAGGAGTGCATAATTGGCACAATCCTGAGTTCGTGATCAAAGGGTGCTGATGGTTATTGTGGCGAATATGAAACGGCTAGCTGTCCCCCAGCTAAGGTCAAAAATTTTACTTTTCTTGTCTCCTTTAACAGGTATTAATCACAAGCAATAATTTAGAAATGAACTCGAACCTGACTAATAAATTAATAAAAAATGAATGAAAAAAAATTTTTTAACATTGGTTCATTTATAGCCGAGATATAGCGAAAACCGATTTCTCAAGAAACTGGACTTTTTGGTAAACTTGAACACTTTTTGGTACCGAAAATACGTTAGTTTTGTGAAGGGTATTTAAGATCCGGCCCAGCCGAATATAGCTTTCGTACTTGTTTTCTTCTGCGCTATTTTTTCATCTATGTTCGAAATTCGTACATATA
Source organism: Eumeta japonica (assembly GCA_005406025.1). Lineage (NCBI taxonomy): Eukaryota > Metazoa > Arthropoda > Insecta > Lepidoptera > Psychidae > Eumeta > Eumeta japonica. The sequence goes on along the minus strand of BGZK01003113.1, from coordinate 29,622 downwards.
CATAAACAAATAAATATATTTCAGATTTTTTTTAATTTATACATTTTATACTTATTACAATGTCGCACGTTACAAACTTAAAACAATTGAAAAAAAAGTGCTAGTAATTTTCAAGCAATAAATGTCTATTTGCTACTTGCGTTCGATGCGTATTGTGCGAATATTTTCGACTTACTGATAAAAAATGTTCTTTTTCAATGTCGCAAAGCAATTTACCGTAATTTCCAATCGCTTCGTTTTACACTTTTTTTATATTCTTTAAGTATAAGCTGAGATTTGCAAAAGCAAATGACAGTGCATAATGTCTCTTAAGCATTAAACACATTCGAGACAGCAGACTACACGAACACCAAACACAAATGTAGCCAGCTTCATTTGTAGCCAAAAAGTCAGCTACCTAATTATTTTGGAAGCGGCAGCGGCGACATAAACAGCTGGCATTGGTTTTTGGCTTGTGTATACATATGTACATAAATATTGAAATTATTGTTTATGACTATTGTTCTGTGTGTGACGAAAATATGGCGATGGAAATTTTATAAATTCAATTGAACTAAACAAAGAAACAAAATGAAAATATAATATACATACATATGTGTATGCATATGAGCAGCTGTTTATTATATTTCAGTAGTTGCACTTCGTTTTATTTCAGCGGTTTTTCGTTTGAAAAATTAGAATTATGTATTATTGCTTAGTAGAGAAAAATTATTTTTCAATGAAATTAAAAATAGAATAAAACAACTATTGTGTATATTCATAAAAAGTAAAATGTATTTGAAATCAATTTTAGTAAAATTTATAGGAAGTGGAGTTTTTAAGGTACTATGTTACCACATTGTTGGTGTGCTTTATAGCATTTTTACTGAATATAAACTAAAACGAAACATAATCAAATATAGAAAAGGAACAAAAAAGCAACTGAGCGTAAACAATACCTATAGTGTTATTTTTTTCTTCTTTATGTACTTGCATGGGGAATCTCTTGAATCTCTCTCAATTAATTTCATAGAATAAATGTGTATGTATACAAAGCTGTGTATTTAACTCTTGCTAAATATAAAATTTACATTTTAAAGCTTTATGATTTGATGGACGTTTTCCCGAGTGCATCGTAATATATTATATCAAAACTGACCTAAAGATACTATTTTACTTTTCATAAATTCACACATATATTAATTTCTAAATATCATAGAACAAACTAGAAAGTTCTGTGTGTTTGGTCACAGAGTTTTTGACAGTTGATTTCTTGTGGCTTGTGAATTTTAAATGTCGTTACTAATAAATAATTTTTGTTTTAAATAAATTTCTTCACACAATTCTACATAATTATTTAATGTTATTTTTTGACGAAAATTTCCTAAATCTCCTCGTACTGACTTTTAGAGATTTCCACTTCGTGAATAACTTTTTATTCTAACAATTCTTCTTTTCCATACCAGCAAATGAAAACGTAAATATATTTGTATATTAACTAATTATAATATATTTATTATCAAATAAAGTAATATTAACACAATTTTGTTGAATACATACGTATATAATAAACATACTGTATTATTTCCTTTTTTAAGCACTATATATTTAATATTTTCTGATATATTGGCATCACTTACTCTATATTTTGTCGCCAAGAAAAAAAAGAAATAAATCTAAGTTGACGACAGCTACAACGGTGGTCGTGCAGTCGTGTTGCCATGCTGTCGCCAAAATAATTGCTTCCATAAGAATGTGTGTATTCTATTCATGCAGTCGGTGTTCGTGTAGCCTGCTGTGACGAATGTGTTTAATGCTTTAATGACCATTGATCAAAACATACAATAGAAATGTGTAAAACACAACTTTTGCAATTAGTTGACTTTACTTTCGAGTATTTCAAAAAATATGTTACAAATAAACGTAAAATTTGTTAACTTTAATTGATTCTCTAATAAAATAAATAAAAACAACATTCTTTTATAGACTATAAATTTCTTGGCTGTTGTTGACATTTCTCTGGAAATACTCATATTTGAAAGTATCAAAAAGTAAACATTTTCAAATATCCAATTATTCAAAAATGATTTAATAGAGAAAAAAGTCAACATTTTAATGATAAATATTTATTTTTAATTTCACAATGTATTCCACATTGGTTATATTCGGTACGAAATATTTTTTTCACATTTTAAATAAATATCAAAATAAAAAAAAAAATTCTAATTCTAAAAAGTAACTACATGTAAAATAAAATTAAGAAAGACATATAATGGTTAACAAGTGAATAATGCTTGTCGAAACTAGTTTTACAAATTAAAATATTTAAGATTTGGGAGTATGTTTATCAAAATAAAAGATGTATTTGAAAAGTATTTTAGCGAAATGTTGTAAGATATATTTGAATTAAAACTTATTTTAAATTTAATTTAAGTTTCCATGTTAAAAATAACCGTCAATATCGAAAGGTGAGATTTTATATTTCTGCCTAATTTAAAATAGTCAGCAGAATATACAAAATACATTTTTAGTATTATGTATATTTCGATCAATAAGTCTTATACATACATACATACTATATGTCATCGTAGTACAATCTTTTATCCCACAATGTAAATCAAATAAAAAAAACCTGATCAAAGAATTGGTTACACTAAAACTGGATAAGAAAACGCTACTTATCAAAAGGTGTCACATATTTTCTAATATAATATGCTGCTGATGCTACAATTTGTATCCTGCAAAGATATAAGAAGATTAAAATTTGTTATTTAAAATTAAAAATTTGTTTATTTTATTTTCTATAAATTCATACATACATACATGTATGTACATACATACATACCCTACAAGAACAATGACGGTCATTTGACCGGTAAAATGACTGACATTGATGAAATTTCCATTATCGCCTACAACATTTTATTAAGGCCAATGTGGGAAACTTACTGTACATGTGTTTTTGTATTCTTTTCTAACTAAATTTTTCTGCTCACTCTAGACAGGGATGGCAAAAAATTTTTCACTATTGACTGATGATTACTTGTCAGCGCTGATACAAAAATAGTCACAGCTGACTAGTAAAAATTGATGAATTATTGGCCATTGCTGACATGTACTAGTCAGCTGACTGCAAACAAAGCACAATGTATTTTATTTCAATATTTGTATAAAAAAAAAAATTAAATAAATAAATGGAAATAAAAGCACCCAAAAATAGGTTCGAACTATGAATTCCGGCATCTACCAAATTCCCTTTTTACAAGAAATTAAATTTGTTCAAAAAATTACTTGTATAACCAAATATTCACTAATAAAACTTAACTTATATTTATTTTTTAACTAATTTATTTTTCTTCACTTTTTTATATATGTATGTATATTTAATTTTTCTTAAAAGTTCTTTATTTTACATTTTTTATATATGTATATTTACTTTTCTTAAAAGTTCTTTATTTTACATTTTCTTCACAAATTGTCAATTATGTACGCCAAAAGTAATTTTGAGAATTAAAAATTTTAAAGTCAATACATTTAAAAATATAACTCTACGTCAACGATAAGCATGACCGTCATGTCGCCCACATAGTTCAAGTAACACAATTCAAAATGTTTATTTTTCAGAAACTAAAAAAAAGAAGAAAAGCAAACGGCCTAAATAAAATAGTTAAAAAAAAACTTTGGACCAATTATTCGAAAATCCACAGATTATTTTAGTTATTTTATTTTTTTAATATTTACGCACTATATAGTAATCAATTTTAGTTCTGTGATTTTTGACGATGTATTATTTGTACAAGTTACGGAGCTATTTTAAGCTGTCAGTTTAGCTGAATTCTTTTCAAGTTATGGCACTTTTGCTGAATTGAAAATTGCAATCTCTAGATTTAGTAACGTTCACGGTAAAATAGAATGCGATGTTATTTTGGTATTATAGGTTCCAGTGTGCCTGCTATATATTCTCTTTGCCTTTGCAAATAACCTAAGCTCCAATAATTATGAAATAATTGCTGTCGGTCAGCTTCGCTTATTTGATCAGCACATCGCAATCGGCATGTTTCTTCGCAGGTTGTCCCATTTTTCTTTCTTCAAACTACCTTCTTGATTTGGCTTCTGACACATAGGATTTTTGGAAATTCCTTAACAATTTCGCCTCTTTATACTCCAATTATCTTATGACTTCTTTTTAGAATTATTATTTCTGTTATTATCTAGATCCTCATTATCTATGGTATTAAATGAATTTAAAGAACTGGATGAGAAATCTTCAATTGAAAATGGATGCTCAATGCTATCTTCAGATTAATTGGATGGAAAGTAAATGTTGTAAGTTATGCAATCATGGTACCACCAGATAAATAAGCTTCGTCTGGCGACATGACCTTTGTTTAAGAACGAAAATTCATGTAAACTGACCTAAGTCTCTTTTATAAACAAAATATTTTCAAAATGAAGTTTTATTGCATATAACTGATTTCCAAGCTCCACAATAGCAAACCTGTTAATTTTCTAAACTAAAATATATAAATGAAGTAATAATGTTCTTAAAAGCTTAACTCAAGAACTTACTATTTTCCTCATCTAAAACGTACAACAAAAATAATATAAATGATCTGTACTTACTTACTTACTTGAGCTACATTGTTACAAGTATAATTAAAAACACACTGCGACAAAGAATTATTTTATCAAAATGTCACAATTTGAATTAAGACTATTTAGTAGTTAGTAGTACGATCTACTGCCCTGAAATTTTTGATACAACTAAAATAAGTCAGTTTTATGAATTGCATCTTTATACCAATTGAAACAGTTAACAACATCAAAATACACTGATAAACAAGGTATTGTGCATACTTTAAGCATATAAACTCGAAAAGTGAACATTTTGAGTTTTGCCACTGAACTAAGGATATGTTCTGTCAAGTTGTAAATGTGGTAGTAAATAGTTTTTTTATGTATTAGTTTCGGTCACTAATGGTCACTCATTTAATGTAGGGATGATAAAATGATAAAAGTCAGAACCAATGATGTATTTACGTCTACAAGGTGGCAGCACAAAAAGAAAATTACAATAAAATTACCAAAAAAAAAAACATTAAAGAGAAAATAAAAATTGTTGAATGTAAATAAAGAAACAATTAAGAATGCTACATTGAGATATGCAGAATCTTAAATATCTTTTACCAAAGTGTTTAATAAATAAAACGTTAATTGGGATTTCTGTATTCTCTACTAATAGCACTGTTAGTTAGAAGAAAAGTCTGAAAATTATACAGGAATTTAAGACTTTATGCATCAATTAGTAACAGTATTTTTTGCACTTACGTTTTCCACGTGGTAAAATGAACAACAAGTAGCTGCTTGTAACCGCATGGAACTGTTTAAAATATCGACGACCTGTTGTTTTTTTTTTATAATGTCTGCAATTGTTGAGGAAATAAATATACTTAATGAGAAGTCATTCTATTAAGGTTTCACTATACAAATCATTGCTTATAACCTTTTAAATTTGTAACTTCTACTTTACAAACTTCAGATAACAACTAAAACTGAATTAATATAATTGTTTATAAGTCCCTCTTGAATTGCTGGTAAAACTATAAACCCATTATTATTTTCGCAATAGAGCAAGAGTCACGACCGCCAGACCTTCGTTATTTTATAAAGCTGCAAATTTGTCTGTGTAATCCCTATACAGGTAAGAATGACCAGCGACTATGGCAGGTAATAAAGGTGTAGAAATTAGGACCTTACTCGTTAAAGTATAAAGCTTAATATTTTTTATTTTCTTCGGGATAGGTTTAGAAAACTCGTTCTTCAATGCCAGATATTTACGGCGGTTGCTTCCCCATGCCAGACACCCTAATCCTCAAAATTACAAGCATACTGTCATATAAAAGCTGAATTTTATATATGTTACTTGGAGGTCTATAAAAACATGGTACCTAAATTGCCAGACACTTACGGCGGTTGCTTTCCCCGCAGGTAAAAAATCTATGAAAAAAGTTAACCATAAATCAATACATCAAAGCTCATTTTCCTACGATTAAAGAAAGTGACCGATCACATTCAAAAGCTCAAATTACTACTCCCTTTATATTAAGATTGGCGATTCTATCAAAACAAGCACTAAAATCGTAACAGCATTTTTTGCAGCTAAATTATGTAATTTGTCAGAAAACAAAACAAACTAAAGTTGACATTTCATAAAGTATAAGTGATGAAAGAGACATGCTAAAACAGATCAATTTAAGAAAATCAATGGTTTTAAATTGTTGACGTATCACCAGAGTATCGAATGCAACAGGGAGTAACACGGTATTTTACCAAATCAAATAGTATCAAATAAAATTACGAACTTTCCATCACTGAGCGCAGTTTGGTTTGTTGCAAAGTTTATTCCGCAGCAAGCTAAATACAGGTCGCAAATTTTTCAGCTCGACTGCTGAGCTGAACTCAGCTCGAGCTGAATTATGGATTACACCGGTTTCAGAATATATATCTTAAACAACACGTAGTGGCTGCATAATTAATGACGAATTGTTTCAAACGTCATCAACAACCTGCCTGAATCACGAGCACGCTGTTAATTCCCATGCCCATATGTATTGGTGGAATATATGGCTGTTTATGCCCAAACCTTTTGTATATAAGATTCTTTTGTTAAAAAACAAAAAATTCATTAAGTTGTCTAAACTGCTGTCGGCGTGCAAAAAAAAAAGAAATGTGAAAATAACTTTTTTTATGTTCATGTTTTTATACCTCGAAACACTTTTCGATAACTTTCAAGATAGGCATATCCCGAACTTTTATACTGGCCAAAAAGTATGCTTGTAATTTTTGAGAATTTGGGGTGTCTGGCAGGGGAAAGCAACAGTCGGACAGTGTGGCCAATCAAAAAAAAAAGGGTAATAAATCTGTATCTTTGAAACGTGCAATCTGATCCTAAAACAATGTATGGAAGAATCATAGAGGAGGACGCAGGCTTTAATTATAACTAAATTTGAACCACCCTGTTGTATTACATGGTAACATACAGGGTGTCAAACTTGACTACCTTGGGTATGAAAAAGCTTGTTAGCCTTAAATGAATTTACATTTTTTGAAAAGGTAATAAGCAGATAAATAAAAGCGTTTTTAGTTTGTTTAGATATCATTAACGGTTTAAAAGATATTTAACTTTAAATTTAAAAATTTTGTTTTTGGCCTTGATCTTGTTTCTTACTTTGTAAATATATCCGTTAATAGTGTAAGCAAAATCCTAGAAATGCTATTTTGTATTTTCTAAGATATTTCTTAACTATCCACAAAAGAAAAATTTTAATTATCTTCGGAAATGTGTTCGTGAAAAGAGATCGAAGTAAAGTCTTTGAAATATGAATGAAAAATGGTCAAATTTTGACAAAAATGGAACTTAATTGTTTGACGTTTTCTAAAAAGGAAAAAAATTTAAAGAAAAAAATAACTTTTTTTTCTTAAAGAATAGATTTTGGCATTTACCTAATTTTTTTTAAGTTTTAAAAAGCATGCACGCTACATCCAGCATTGGACGAATATGGTACATTTTAAAATAAGTTAAAATAATTGGTAAAAAAAAATCGCCCATCGAGTTTCGTAAAATTTTGTATAATTATTCTAGATACATTTAAAAGATTTAATCTGACTTTTTATTGTTACCCGCCCGGTGAAAACTGTGACCAGGAGAGCAGATTTATTGAAAAGCCAAATTTTAGTAGCATTTTATTAACCTTTATGAAAATGTACTAGCTTTAAATTTTTCCTCCTTAAATTTCTATTTATTAGAAAACATTTTATTCTTTTATTGCTAAAAAATTATTAAAATACGTTGCATAAAAATTTTTATGAATTTTCTAATTAAAAAAAAAAATGTATATGAAAGAGCACAAAAGTTAATTTTTAGGTTCATTCAACGAAATTCCTTATTTATTTTACAAAATGATATAAATCTATGCAGAATATAAAATACACATGTTATCTGTCCATTGGTATATAATACATACATATTTTTGATTTAACATACTGAACTAAAGGACCCCAAAATGATACATACCTCCCATAAAATTTTGCAAACATGCATTATTTTCACATGATTAGTATTTACAACTGCCATATTCATTACATGCTTTACCTACAATTTTAAAAGTTAATATGCTTGTTCGTTGTAAGGGGAGAATATAGTAAAGAAAATTTGATATACATTAAACAATGTCCACATCTTCTTTATCTACCTGTCTACATGTTTTCTGTGGTAACAGAATAGCCTGAATATACGCATTTTCTTTGTTATTGTACAAAATTTGGACTTTTTGTTTATATTATTATCCTAGTGCATCTGAAATATGCTTTTCGGTTTATTTTAGGAGATTATACATAGTGGATATTGAAAAACTACAATGAAATAATCTATTCAAAAGTTTATTGTTACTTTGATAAAGACTATAAAATATAAAAGCATCCTCCTCAACCACTCAAAGTTATCGTTGCAGCCATACGGTCCTTGGCAACCATTTTGTGTACTGAAGCAAATAATAAAATCAAACACAACTCTTTCAATAACGTTTCTATCCCGTGGTTAATTGGGTACCTGAAGAAAAAAAAGAGAGCTAAATGCAATTAAATACATGCCAAATGTATTCCATGATCCGTCTGAAGGAATTAAAAATCATGCAGGTATAGAACCTGCAATTAATTAATTAAACAAAAACAGTTAAAAATTAACTGGTATAACTTTAGGGATAAGATTTATTCCAAAGTAATAACGACAACAAAAAATCTAAAATAATTGCTGGTGTTTAATAAAATGTAAATATAGACAGAAAGTATTAATTGAGCTCGTGGCTGTGGTTTAAGCGCCACTACAAGGAGTGCATACAATTGGCACAATCCTGAGTCGTGATCAAAGGGTGCTGATGGTTATTATTGTATGAATATGAAACGTATTAGCTGTCCCCAGCTAAGGTCATACGTTTTCTACCTTTAACAGGTATTAATCACAAGCAATAATTTAGAAATGAACTCGAACCTGACTAATAAATTAATAAAAATGAACAAAAAATTTTAACATTGGTTCATTTTTATACGAGATATAGCGAAAACCGATTTCTCATGAAACTGGACTTTTGGTAAACTTGAACACTTTTGGTACCGAAAATACGTTAGTTTTGTATTTAAGATCCGGCCCAGCCGAATATAGCTTTCGTACTTTGTTTTCTTGTGCGCTATTTTTTCATCTATGTTCGAAATTGCACATATACATACCAGATTTTTTAATTTATACATTTTATATTTACAATGTCGCACGTTACAAACTTAAACAATTGAAAAAAAGTGCTAGTAATTTTCAAGCAAATGTCTATTTGCTACCTTGCGTTCGATGCGTATTGCGAATATTTTCGACTTACTGATAAAAATGTTCTTTTCACGTTGGCAAAAAAGGAATTTACCGTAATTTCCAATCGCTTCTGTTTTACACTTTTTATATTTTGTTAAGCTGAGATTAAAGCAAATGAAAGTGCATAATGTCTCTTAAGCATTAAACACATCTGAGACAGCAGACTACAGAACACTAAACAGAATGTAGCCAGCTTCATTTGTAGCCAAAAAGTCAGCTACCTAATTATTTTGGAAGCGGTGGCGACATAAACAGCTGGCATTGGTTTTTTTGGTTTGTGTATACATATGTACATAAATATTGAAATTATTGTTTATGACTACTGTTCCCAGGTGTGTGTGACGAAAATATATATGGATGGAAATTTTATAAATTCAATTGAACTAAACAAAGAAACAAATGAAAATATAATATACATACATATGTGTATGCATATGAGCAGCTGTTTATTATATTTCAGTAGTTGCACTTCTGTTTTATTTCAGCGGTTTTCGTTTGAAAAATTAGAATTATGTATTATTGCTTTAGTAGAGAAAAATTATTTTCAATGAAATTAAAATAGATAAAACAACTATTGTGTATATTCATAAAAAGTAAAATGTATTTGAAATCAATTTTAGTAAAATTTATAGGAAGGGAGTTTTATAAAATATGTTACCACATTGTTGGTGTGCTTTTATAGCATTTTACTGAATATAAACTAAAACGAAACATAATCAAAATATAGAAAAGGAACAAAAAGCAACTGAGCGTAAACAATACCTATAGTGTTATTTTTTTCTCTCTTATGTACTTGCATGGGAATCTCTTGAATCTCTCTCAATTAATTTTATAGAATAAATGTGTATGTATACAAAGCTGTATTTAACTCCTTGGCAATATAAAATTTACATTTTAAAGTTTTATGATTTGATGGACGTTTTCCTAGTGCATCGTAATATATTATATCAAAACTGGACCTAAAGATACTATTTTACTTTCATAAAATTACACACATATATTAATTTCTAAATATCATAGAACAAACCAGAGTTCTGGTGTGTTTGGTCACAGAGTTTTTGACAGTTGATTTCTTGTGGCTTGTGAATTTTAAATGTCGTTACTAATAAATAATTTTTTGTTTTAAATAATTTCTTCACACAATTCTACATAATTATTTAATGTTATTTTTTGACGAAAATTTAAATCCCTCCGTACTGACTTTTAGGAGATTTCCTAACTTCGTGAATAACTTTTATTCTAACAATTCTTTCTTCCATACCAGCAAATGAAAAACGTAAATATATTTGTATATTAACTTTAATTATAATATATTTATTATCAAATAAAGTAATATTAACAAACTGCTGTTGAATACATACGTATATAATAAACATACTGTATTATTTCCTTTTTAAGCACTTATATTTATATTATTTTCTGATATATTGGCATCACTTACTTATTTTGTCGCCAAGAAAAAAAATAAATCTAAGTTGACGACAGCTACAACGGTGGTCGTGCAGTGGTTGCCATGCTGTCGCCAAAATAATTGCTTCCATAAGAATGTGTGTATTCATTCATGCAGTCGGTGTTCGTGTAGCCTGCTGTGACGAATGTGTTTAATGCTTTAATGACCATTGATCAAAACACAATAGAAATGTGTAAAACACAACTTTGTAATTAGTTGACTTTACTTTCGAGTATTCCTTAAAAAATATACAATAAACGTAAAATTTTAGAACTTTAATTGATTCTCAATAAAATAAATAAAACAACATTCTTTATAGACTATAAATTTTCTTATTACACAGTTGACATTTCTCTGGAAATACTCATATATTTGAAAAGTATCAAAGTAAACATTTTCAAAATCAATTATTCAAAAATGATAAGAAGGGAGAAAAAGTCAACATTTTAATGATAAAGAATAGCCACAACACAATGGTCTACATTGAAAGTTTACATTTTAAATAAATATCAAAAATAAAAAAAAAAATTCTAATTCCTAAAAAGTAACTACATGTAAAATAAAAATTAAGAAAGACATATAATGGTTAACAAGTGAATAATGCTTGTCGAAACTAGTTTTACAAATTAAAATATTTAAGATTTGAGTATAGTTTATCAAAAATAAAAGATGTATTTGAAAAGTATTTTAGCGAAATGTTGTAAGATATATTTGAATTAAAACTTATTTAAATTTAATTTAAGTTTCATGTTAAAAATAACCGTTAATATCAAAAGGTGAGATTTTATATTTGCCTAATTAAAATAGTCAGCAGAAATATACAAAATACATTTTGGTATTATGTATATTTCGATCAATAAGTCTTACATACATACAATTATATGTCATCAGAATTTTTATCCCACAATGTAACCAAATAAAAAAACCTGATCAAAGAATTGTTACACTAAAACTGGATAGAAAACGCTACTTATCAAAAGGTGTCATATATTTTCTAATATAATATTTATGCTGCTGATGCTACAATTTGTATCCTGCAAAGATATAAGAAGATTAAATTTGTTATTTAAAATTAAAATTTGTTTATTTATTTTCTATAAATTCATACATGACATGCGGGTATGTTCTAAGAACAATGACGGTCATTTGACTGGGGTAAAATGACGACATTGATGAAATTTCCATTATCGCCATAACATTTTATTAAGGCCATCGGGAAACTACTGTACATTGTTTTTGTATTCTTTTCTAACTAAATTTTTCTGCTCACTCTAGACAGGGATGGCAAAAATTTTTCAATTATTGACTGATGATTACTTGTAAGCGCTGATACAAAAAATAGTCACATGACTAGTAAAAATTGATGAATTATTAATATTGCTGACATGTACTAGTCAGCTGACTGCAAACAAAGCACAATGTATTTTATTTCAATATTTGTATAAAAAAATTAAATAAATAAATGGAAATAAAAGCACCAAAATAGGTTCGAACTATGAATTCCGGCATCTACTCAAATTCCCCCTTTTTTATACAAGAAATTAAATTTGCCTAAAAGAAATTACTTCTGTATAACCAAATATAAAATCTTACTAATAATAACTTAAAATTTATATTTAATATTTTTTTTAACTAATTTATTTTTTCTTCACTTTTATATATGTATGTATATTTAATTTTTCTTAAAAGTTCTTTATTTTACATTTTTCTTCACAAATTGTCAATTATGTACGCCAAAAAAGTAATTTTGAGGGAATTAAAAATTTTAAAGTCAATACATTTAAAAAATATAACTCTACGTCAACGATAATGAAAATTTTTTCAAGCATGACCGTCATGTCGCCCACATAGTTCAAAAGTAACACAATTCAAAATGTTTATTTTTTCAGAAATCCAAAAAAAAAAAGAAAAGCAAAAATTTTCGGCCTAAATAAAAATAGTTAAAAACAAAAACTTTGGACCAATTATTCGAAAATCCATACAGATTATTTTAGTTATTTTATTTTTTTTAATATTTACGCACTATATAGTAATCAATTTTTAGTTCTGTGATTTTTGACGATGTATTATTTGCACAAGTTACGGAGCTATTTTAAGCTGTCAGTTTAGCTGAATTCTTTTCAAGTTATGGCACTTTTGCTGAATTGAAAATTGCAATCTCTAGATTTAGTAACGTTCACGGTAAAATAGAATGCGATGTTATTTTGGTATTATAGGTTCCAGTGTGCCTGCTATATATTCTCTTTGCCTTTGCAAATAACCTAAGCTCCAATAATTATGAAATAATTGCTGTCGGTCAGCTTCGCTTATTTGATCAGCACATCGCAATCGGCATGTTTCTTCGCAGGTTGTCCCATTTTTCTTTCTTCAAACTACCTTCTTGATTTGGCTTCTGACACATAGGATTTTGGAAATTCCCAAATTCGCCTTCTTTATACTCCAATTAACTTATGACTTCTTTTTTTAGAATTATTATTTCTGTTATTATCTAGATCCTCATTATCTATGGTATTAAATGAATTTAAAGAACTGGATGAGAAATCTTCACAATTGAAATGGATGCTCAATGCTATCTTCAGATTAATTGGATGGAAAGTAAATGCTTGTTGTAAGTTTTGCAATCAGCGGTACCACCAGATAAATAAGCTTCGTCTGGCGACATGACCTTTGTTTAAGAACGAAAATTCATGTAAACTGACCTAAGTCTCTTTTTATAGCAACAAAATTATGAAATTATTTCAAAATGAAGTTTTATTGCATTTATAACTGATTTCCAAGCTCCACAATAGCAAACCCGTTAATTTTCTAAAACTAAAATATATAAATGAAGTAATAATGTTCTTCAAAAGCTTTCTAACTCAAGAACTTACTATTTTCCTCATCTAAAACGTACAACAAAAAATAATATAAATGATTCGTACTTACTTACTTACTTGAGCTACACTGTTACAAGTATAATTAAAACACACTGCGACAAAGAATTATTTTATCAAAAATGTCACAATTTGAATTAAGACTATTTAGTAGTTAGTAGTACGATCTACTGCCCTGAAATTTTTTGATACAACTAAAAATAAGTCAGTTTTATGAATTGCATCTTTATACCAATTGAAACAGTTAACAACATCAAAATACACTGATAAACAAGGTATTGTATACTTTAAGCATATAAACTCGAAAAGTGAACATTTTGAGTTTTGCCACTTTGAACTATGTGTTGGATATGTTCTGTCAAGTTGTAAATGTGGTAGTAAATAGTTTTTATGTATTAGTTTCGGTCACTAATGGTCACTCATTTAATGTAGGGATGATAAAATGATAAAAGTCAGAACCAATGATGTATTTACGTCTACAAGGTGGCAGCAAAAGAAAATTACAATAAAATTAACAAAAACATTAAAGAGAAAATAAAAATTGTTGAATGTAAATAAAGAAACAATTAAGAATGCTACATTGAGATATGCAGAATCTTAAATATCTTTTACCAAAGTGTTTAATAAATAAAACGTTAATTGGGATTTCTGTATTCTCTACTAATAGCACTAAGTTAGTTAGAAGAAAAGTCTGAAAATTATACAGGAATTTAAGACTTTATGCATCAATATTAGTAACAGTATTTTTTTGCACTTACGTTTTCCACGTGGTAAAAATGAACAACAAGTAGCTGCTTGTAACCGCAACATGGAACTGTTTAAAATATCGACGACCTGTTGTTTTTTTTTTTATAATGTCTGCAATTGTTGAGGAAATAAATATACTTAATGAGAAGTCATTCTCTATTAAGGTTTCACTATACAAATCATTGCTTATAACCTTTTAAATTTGTAACTTCTGAGCTTTACAAACTTCAGATAACAACTAAACTGAATTAATATAATTGTTTATAAGTCCCTTCGAATTGCTGGTAAAACTATAAACCCAATTATTATTTTCGCACATAGAGCAAGAGCTCACGACCGCCAGACCTTCGTTATTTTATAAAAGCTGCAAATTTGTCTGTGTGCTACCCCTATACAGGTAAGAATGACCAGCGACTATGGCAGGTAATAAAGGTGGAGAAATTAGGACCTTACTTTCGTTAAAGTATAAAGCTTAATATTTTTTTATTTTCTTCGGGATAGGTTTAGAAAACTCGTTCTTCAATGCCAGATATTTACGGCGGTTGCTTCCCCATGCCAGACACCCCTTAATCCTCAAAAATTACAAGCATACTTTCGTCATAGTATAAAAGCTGAATTTTATATATGTTACTTGGAGGTCTATAAAAACATGGTACCCAAATTGCCAGACACTTACGGCGGTTGCTTTCCCCTGCCAGGCAGGTAAAAAATCTATGAAAAAAAAGTTAACCATAAATCAATACATCAAAAGCTCATTTTTCCTACGATTAAAGAAAGTGACCGATCACATTCAAAAGCTCAAATTACTACTCCCTTTTATATTAAGATTGGCGATTCTATCAAAACAAGCACCAAAATCGTAACAGCATTTTTTGCAGCTAAATTATGTAATTACATTGTGAAAAAACAAAACAAAACTAAAGTTGACATTTTCATAAAGTATAAGTGATGAAAGAGACATGCTAAAACAGATCAATTTAAGAAAATCAATGGTTTTAAATTGTTGACGTATCACTGAGAGTATCGAATGCAACAGGGGAGTAACACGGTATTTTACCAAATCAAATAGTATCAAATAAAACACGATCTTACAACTTTTCCATCACTGAGCGCAGTTTGGCTTGTTGCAAAGTTTATTCTCGCAAGCTAAATACAGGTCGCAAATTTTTTCAGCTCGACTGCTGAGCCGAACTCTCAGCTCTCGAGCTGAATTATGGACATACAATTTGCTTGTGAATATATATCTTAAACAACACGTAGTGGCTGTGGACATAATTAATACAAGAATATCAATTGTCACGCAAGCAAGAGAGCAAGCTCTCTTTGTACTCTGAATTATTGAACGTTTTTTTAATGAATCAAACACATGCAATATACATTCATAAAAATAGGGTGTAACACAGTGATGCCCAAAATTATGTGTATGTATTGGTGAGAGTATTTTTGGCTTACAGTAACAGTAAAAGTGAAAAACCTTTTGCATATAAGATTCTTTGTTAAAAAAAGACAAAAATTCATTGTTGTCTAAAACCGGTGTCAAAAAAAAAAAAAAAAGAAATGTAAAAATAACCTTTTATGTTCATGTTTTTATACCTCGAAACATTTTTTGATAACTTTCAAGATAAGTATATCCGAACTTCTACTTGCTATATTTTCCCCTTGCAACGAACAAGCATATTAACTTTTAAATTGTAGGTAAGTAATGAATATGGCAGCAGGTAAATACTGTCGAAAATAATGCATGTTTGCAAAATTTTGGGAGCATTTTAGGGTCCCTTAGTTCAGTATGTTAAATCAAAATATGTATGTATTATATACCAATGGACAGGTAAACATGTGTATTTTTATATTTTGCATAGATTTATATTATTTTGTAAAATAAATAAGGAATTTCATTGAATAAACCTAAAAATTAACTTTTGTGCTCTTTTCATATTTTTTTTGATTAGAAAATTCATAAAAAATTTTTTATGCAACGTATATTTTAAAAATTTTTAGCAATAAAAGAATGTTTTCTAATAAATAATAGAAATTTAGGGAGGAAAAATTTAAAGCTAGTACAATTTTCATAAAAGTTAATAAAATGCTACTAAAAATTTGGCTTTTTTCAATAAATCTGCTCTCCTGGTCACAGTTTTCACCGGGCGGGTAACAATAGAAAGTCAGATTAAATCTTTTAAATGTATCTAGAATAATTTATACAAAATTTTACAAAAATCCATAGGCGATTTTTTTTGACCGATTATTTTAACTTTTTTTTTTAAATGTACCATATTCGTCCAATGCTGGATGTAGTATGCTTTTAAAACTTAAAATTAAAAATTTTGTAAATTCCAAAATCTATTCTTTAAGAAAAGTTTTTTTCTTTAAATTTTTTCTTTTAGAAAACGTCAAACAGTTAAGTTCCATTTTGTCAAAATTTGGCCATTTTTCATTCATATTTCAAAGACTTTACTTTGATCTCTTTTACGAACACATTTCCGAAGATAATTAAAATTTTTCTTTTGTGAATTGTTAAGAAATATCTTAGAAAATACAAAATAGCGTTTCTAGGATCTTGCTTACATTATAAACGGAGATATTTACGCAATAAGAAAGAAAATCAAGGCCAAAATTATTTAATATAAAGTTAAATATCTTTCAAACCGTTAATGATATCTAAACAAACTAAAAACGCTTTTATTTATCTGCTTATTACCTTTTCAAAATGTAAATTCATTTAAGGCTAACAAGCTTTTTCATACCCATAGTCAAGTTTGACACCTGTATGTTACCATGTAATACAACAGGTGGTTCAAATTTAGTTATTATTAAAGCCTGCGTCCTCCTCTATGATTCTTCCATACATTGTTTTAGGATCAGATTGCACGTTGCAAAGATACAGATTTATTACCTTTTTTTTTGATTGGCCCCACTGTTCGTCGGAAGTGTCTGGCACCATGTTTTTATAGACCTCCAAGTAACATATATAAAATTCAGCTTTTATACTATGGCGAAAGTATGCTTGTAATTTTTGAGGATTAAGGGGTGTCTGGCATGGGAAGCAACCGCTTTATACTATGACGAAAGTAAGGTCCTATTTTTTGCACCTTTATTAGCTTATACCTGCCAAAGTACTCACCACGGTCTATCACAGACATTTCATTTATAAAATATTCCACACTAACTGCGATTTGTATTAACAAGTACAAATCATAACAAGTACAACAATATAACACAACAGAAATTTTCATTGAGTATAAATTTATATATTAAATAAAACATAAAGTTATTTTTAATATATCATGGACATTATGTCATTCATAGCAGTGTCATAATATCGATGAACTTTACGACATATTGCATATGGACATTATACATCGAGAGCATGCTTTTTAAGAATATGTAAAGAGAAGAAACTAGAATTGTATAATAAACATATAGAGCAGTTGAACTTCGTGAAATGTAGTAGTGATTGGTGGAAGCTATCAAACTCCTTAAAAGATCGTACTCACACAATAAAAGGCTCAGTAAATACTGATGATTTTCGTAATCATTTTAGTAAGTTATATGAAGCAAATGTTGATTCTCTTGCTGTCAGTTGGTCCATGCCATATTTCGTTGATGCCGTTCTAGACTCACCTATTGAGATATGTGAGATTTCATCTGTTATAAAATCTCTTGAAAACAAAAAAGCACCTGGCCAAGATGGAATTTGCTATGAATTTTACAAAAACGCTCCTTTGTCATTTATTTCTGAAATGTTGTCCATCTTTAACAAAATATTTCTTCACGAAAAGATACCATCAAGTTTCCACAAATTAATACTGCTACCCCTTTTTAAAAAAGGTGATCCTAATTGTCTTAAATCGTTTAACGAATTGGGTCGAGAGCAACATGATTTTAAATGAATTTCAAGCCGGATTCACAAAGAATTATTCAACCGTTGACAACATTTTCAGTCTTGTTAATATTGCATATCTTAACAAGCACTCCAACAAGAACACGTTTGCTTTCTTTGTTAATTTCCCTCATAATAGTTTATTTTATAAGCTTTCGAGACTGGGTTTATCGTCTAAAATGATAAGATTGATACAACTCATGTACCGAGACAATGAAAGTTGTGTTTAGGATGGATCCTCTTATTCAGATCCCTTCACAAACAAGGTTGTGTGTTAAGTCCCCTTTTATTTTCATTATATACTAATGATTTAGCTGATGAACTACCAGGAGGAGTTAATGTTGCTGACGTCAATGTAAAAATATTGCTCTACGCAGACGATTTGGTGATATTATCAGATAGCTCATCAGATTTGCAAAGTATGATTGATGTATTACATGATTATTGTTTAACGTGGGGTTTGAGATCGAATCTGGATAAATCTAAAATATTAATATTTCGTTCTGGTACAAGAATTTCTTCAGATGTAAATTGGACTTTTGGTTGCAATAATATTGAAATCGTTAATAGTTATAATTACCTTGGAGTTAACATCGCATATAATCTCTCCTTTAGGAAACACTTGAATAATAAACTGGCTACTGCAAAATTAGCGATTAACTCTACCTGGTTGAAATATATACACAATTCGTTGGTATCGCCGAATAATAAACTTAAAATATTTTAAGCAGCTTCTAGGTCTATAATGTTTTACGCAGCTCAGGTTTGGGGCTATGCTAAGTATGATGTGGTTGAGGGACTGCTCAGATACTTTATAAAAAAGATGTTACTCCTGCATAGTAATACACCAAATTATATGCTTTATTTAGAAACAAACCTGGAATCACTAGTTATTTCTACCTTAAAACTTCATCTTTGTTATATTAATAAACTAATAAATATGAAGTCTCATAGATTACCGCGCATTTTGGCATTAAACGTTATAGAAAGGAACACATATTGGGCTAAAGAATGGGAAATCCTCTGTCAAAATATACAATTTCCTACTGGTAACACTATCCTATGTAGACAGTGGAAACCTGTTTTATACCATCTAAAAATGAAGAACCGTAATGATTATATTCAAAATGCTAAAAGTTCACAATTTCACGATTTGCATTCAAAGCTAGATCACAGCGTCTCAACACTATATACTTCAAACTTTTCTCCTCGTGCAATCAGTTTAATAATACAAGCCAGAGTTGGCTTGTTAAGCCTCAACGCAAGATCTTTTAGAATTAATACAGTCGGCATTTGTACAATTTGTAATTTAGACGCCATAGAAAATACAGCACATTTCATAGGAGTTTGTCCAGTATTCAAAGAATTTAGAGTGCAATATTTTGGTAAAACCATATTTAAATGAATATGAGGTAATATGTATACTAAATGGCATAAATTACTATTCTCTTTATAAATATATTGATGCTTGCTTAAACTATAGAAAATTAATTTTAAATGAATTTGTTTTATAACTTTCTATAAAAATATAAATTTGTATGTTTATATTGTATCCTTTTAAACACTTTTCCAGACAAATAATAATTTCTAATTATATTATTCTATTCAAATTGTATAAAATCATACATATGTAAGATAATAGAATTGTGCCAATCTGGCCCACAATATATAAGTTATGCCACTTATAGGTTTAGATATCAATCACATTGTAAATGAATTAAAATTTTATAATTTTACTAAATCTATTAATAAATAATAATAATTATTATTATTTATTTTCACTATTTAAATTGTGTTAGACGGAAATTAAAAGAATAGAGAATGCCCTGAAAAATTCCGAGTTGTTTGAGTTATTTAGAAACTCCGATGCTGAAGGTACTTTTACACTAGCTGTTAAACAAAGGTTGAACATTTTCACAGAGGCGGAACAAAACGAGGATCTGAAAGCAGCACTTCATTCATTATATAATTTGATAAAGAAAAAATGGAAAATTTTATGAAAAAATCTGCTTAGTTAGATGAATTCATAGCTATTCATACTTCTACTGGCCAAATAAGAGGTAAACCAAGAAATCTCTTAAAGACTGTGCACGGAAAATTCAGGGTGCTACCGCCTCTCATTTATCAGAAGCGTTATCTTTAAAATACGTTAAAGACCAGGATAAGGCAAGATCAGACATCACAAAGACGGAGTAGATAGCAAGTCCACAACTTCTAAACAGGATAAAAGAGAGCATACCTACTCCACCAAATAATTCCCCTGCAAGGTATACTTTAGAAGAAGTTTTAGCATTATTTTTGGACCTGGGATTATCAAAGGAAAAGTATTCTATTTTACGAAAGTCCTAGGAGCATCATAATGTTCTTCCATCAAACTACTATTACAAAAATGAAGCAATTTCGATTGGCTTAGAGATAACTGAGACATCAGCATAAGTAAATCTTCAATCTTTAACGGATCATTCAGCAAGACGTCTGATTCAAAGTTTACCTGAAGGACAAGCAGTACTACTTCCGGATAAACTCACATTACCCAATAAATGGGGTTGTGATGGATCATTGATTGTAATATTCGTTAAAAAATTATATTTTCTTTGTTTTCGATATGAATTGCTCAGTGTCTTTTCTAATATTATGGTATATGTGTTCTAGGCATAGGTATTTATAGGTACAAATTGCGTTTACCGGCCAAATTTTTGATGTATTTGCTTGTTGAATTGAGACACTTGATTTGCACAAACCTATGTGCCGGCTACCTGCATTTGCATCTGATCCTTTATTCACTAGGTGTGCCTCTGTTTCTCCTCCCTATATATTTTATCTTGTAAATAATATCGAACTAAGCGTGTTTAGTTTGTACGTCTGGCTGTTTTCAAAACGTCAAACTTGTTCTTTTGATTGATTGCATAGATTTTTAGTGCTTCCTGAATGGGTAAGCGTACAACAAAGGAAAACATGTTATA
Source organism: Eumeta japonica (assembly GCA_005406025.1). Taxonomy (NCBI): domain Eukaryota; kingdom Metazoa; phylum Arthropoda; class Insecta; order Lepidoptera; family Psychidae; genus Eumeta; species Eumeta japonica. Next base: position 8,315 of record BGZK01003113.1, on the reverse strand, counting down.
TATCGTTAGAAAGTAATTTTGTCATCTTTTTAGATCTAGCCACAAATTCTTATTTTACTTAAAGTTTTAAAACATATATGTCAAAAGATTAGAAAAATTACTAAAAGGATAGTTTTACGCACATACAAATAGGAGTAAAACCTGAATATTTCAGAAACGGTAAAAGATAGATGTACAATTTTTAAAGCACTATTAACCACTACTGTCTAAGGTATTATTTCAATTAAAAAAATCTCTCGATTTTTGCAGAAATGTTACCAAATTAATTTGTAATATTACCCTGTTCACGGAATTTTATTTTACAGATGGCAAAATTTTTCACAAGCCCATACTTCGAAAAATTACTATAAAAATTCATGATTTTCGACCATTGCCTGCTGTAGGGTACTTATCTTAAATTAAACAAAATAAGCGTTTTACACATTCTCAAAGAATTGTCTTTTGATATATTTAAAAATAAGTTTAAAGTTGGAACAAAATTTTTTGCAAGCATAAAGATAATGAAGCTACCTTTTTCTTAAAAATTTACGTATTTTCAGAAAAATCGCAAACGCATTTTCTAACTTACTGCAACAAGAAATTTCTACATATGATGACTTTATCTTATTTAGAATTTTATACAAAATTTATTGGTGGACTACAAATTAAAATTAAGCTTTTAACGAAAAAGTTATAAGCAATAAACCAAAATAATTCGAGGCAAAAATATATAAAAAAAATATTCCAGAGATATCAAAATATGCTTTATGACCTTTTTCTTTGGTTTTCAAAGTGAAATCTAAAATGGTAAAATCATTAAAATCGGTATAAAATGAAAGTTATAAGTTGCAGAAAGTGTTTTTTACCCGAGGCAGGCAACTTTCAGCCCCTACAGCTCCGCCCTATTTTAAGTATCTGCACGAGAGGTTAAGTATATAAAAATTTAACTCCTTGTCTATGATCCCTGCAATTTTCACAAAGATTTATTCAGTAGTTCCGGACTTTTTACCACTTTTTTCATTGGCACCACTGTGCAACGTCTAAATAGAATACAAGAAAGCATAGACTGAAAATACAATTTTACTTAAATTCAACGAACTGGCGTTCATTGGTTTCAATTCATCAAAATTTTCTCTTATACAATGTACCATATGTTGATTCAAGACAGAAATTCAACGTAAAATTGTATGTAAATATGATCTAAATGTTGATTCCATTCATTGGTTTTAGTCGCTGAAAAATACAATGAATCGGTGTTTTGATTCAACGTATAATACGTTGAATTTTATGAAAACATTCATTGTTTCATAAATAAAATTGATATACACACAAAATTTTATGAAAGTTAAAATTGTTTCAATAGTCCATTATATTGAATTTAAGTAGTGTTATCAGTTATTGTTTAGTGTTTGTTTGAATAATAAGTGTGTGTCAAAACTAAAAAGTGAGTATTATTAAAATTGCTTCAAAATTCAATTATTTTTCAAAATAAATTTAAAATAATTTTTTCTTTAATTTTTAGAATGCTGCTGCAAAGCTAATGTGGATTTTTAATACCTACGATAAAGGTTAGCAAGTGAAAACAAAAAGTTTGTTAAGTATGCATTTATTTATTTTGTTTTAATAAAGTACAAATTTTATATCAACAAACCTATTTTTCGTTTATTAATAATGAAATATTCAATGTCGTAGGTTCATTGAATAAAATAATAACTTCAATAAAATCAATGAACGAGTATGTTGAAATCAAAGGTAAATAAAGAAATACTAATGAATAGGTTCATTGAAATCAATAAAACATTCATTGGATCTACGAATAAAGTTCTGAAATTCAACAAATATGTTCATTAAATGAATGAAAAAATTCATTAATTTCAATGAACTCGTACATTGAGTCAAGGTTTGATTCATTAAAATCAATAGTTAACTTCAATGAATATACGAGCAGTTTCAACGTATGTATTCTCAACTTTATCGAACTAGTACATTAAATTCAACTAGTCAATGATTGGCATACGTTGAATTCAAAGAAACTGTTTCTTAGATGAAATATTAATGAAAAACTTTGTTGAATCAATTATTTTTTATTCATTTTATGTACCTTTTGATTAAGTATCTACTCCACCAAATACTTCTCCTGAAAAGTATACTTTAGAAGAAGCTTTAGCATTATTTTTGAACTTGGGATTATCAAAGGAAAAGTATTTTTTTTTACGAAAGTCCTTGAAGCATCATAATGTTAATGTACTTCCTTCATATAGTCAAATTACTATTGCAAAAAGAAGCAATTGCGATTGGCTTAGAGATAACTGAAATATCAACAGAGATAAACCTTCAATATTTAATGGATCATACAGCAAGACATCTAATTCAAAGTTTACCTGAAGGACAAGCAGAACTACTTCCGGATAAACTCACATTACTCAATAAATGGGGTTGTGATGGATCCGGTCAAAGCGCATATAAGCAATCAATAAATATAAGTGACATGACAACTACCGATGGAAATATGTTTATGGCGTCTGTAGTTCCTTTGAGACTTAGAAGTGAAACCTCAGAGTACTGGAAAACCCTCGTTCATCGTTCATTTTTGCGTCCAATTGTTCCAATATTGAATCTAAATCAAGTCTACACTTAAAGATTAAATTGAAATTACAGGAATGGGAAAATTGTACAACTTTAAGAATTGATGGTAAAATCTTGAATGAAATTACAAACGTCAAAAAATGCTATATGTAAAACAGACTTTCAACATTTAAACGATTTAACCAGTAATGAGAACAACTACGAATATGGAATTTCGCCGTTGCATGCTAGAATTAGGTGTATGGAGTTCATTTTGAAGCTGGAATATACAATTCCGCGGGTGGGAGAAACTTTTAAAGAGAATGCACCACAAAAAACAGATGATAAGAAAAAAGTCATAAAAGATTTTTAAAAAACTTGGACTAAAACTAGGCTATCCAAAATATGGATATGGAAATACAAATGATGGCAATACGGCCAGATCATTTATAATAATGCTGAAATTACTGGTGTGGATATGAATATTATTAAAAGGTTTGCCATTATTCTTAATGTACTAATCTGTAAAGAAAGGTCAATGGATCAAAATTTTAAGTATATGCATCAAAACTTTCCAAATTTTAACCCAAATGTATCGGAAAGAACGATACACAAAAATTTTGGCACATGGGAAAAATTTAATAGAATATCAGTGCTTACCAATTGGAGAACTTTCAGAAGAACCCAGGAGAGCAGAAATAAAGACTACAAAAATTAGGCACACAAACATTTGCAAGATTTCACGCATTAGTTCTGAAATGCTAAGTTTATTAAATATTGCTCCCAATGTAGATCAATACTTTGTAAAGAACTAAACACTAAAAAGTTTATATAAGGCAAATATGTTACCATTATTAAAAGTTCAAAAAGATGGTATTATATAAAATAATACAAAAATATTTATTCATTAATATTAAAAAATATTTCAATATAAATCTTTAACGCCAATAAGAATTTTAATAAAAATATAAAATTTGTACCAAAAATATTTTTTATATTTAACAGTAATTTTTGCAACACCCTGAACTTTTTGGAACATATGTGGTATATAGTTTTATAGCAGATGTTTTCTTTGGCTCGCTTACAGGTCCAACTTCTAAGAAATCGATTTTAGCTATATCTGGGCTATGTATGGTCATATAACAAAATTTTTATAAATTAACTTTTAAATGGCTGAATTTAGCTATTCCATTTACTTTCTTTTATCGAAAAATGTTCTGGTTCGCTTACAGGCCCGACTTCTTGAGAAATCAGTTTTCGCTATATCTGGGCTATATATGGACCTATGTAAACATTTTTCATAAATTAAATTGTAAATGGCTGGACTTAGGTATTCTATCTACTTTTTTTATCGAAAAACGTTCTGGTTCACTCACAAAACCGACTTCTTCCGAAATCGGTTTTCGCTATATCTCAACTATATATGGACCGATGTTCAAAATTTTTTATGAATTTATCTTAAATAGCCAAATTGTATGACCTTATTACCAATTTTAACGGGTAAAGAAATGAACCCACCTAATGTTTGAAGACTCCTGTGACGATGTCAGCAACGTAGTTGACAACGAAATTCGTCAAAAACCGCTAACGATACAGCTAATTTAGGCAAATCAATCGGTAGAAGGCGAAACGCAAAACTCTCGAAGGCCAAAAACAAACAAGAAATAATTACGATGGTGTAAGAGCTGTTCTTCAGTCCATAGCTGCTTTATGACTGACATTTGTAAATATGTTTTCTGCTTTAAAAAATTTTTAAAGAAATAATTACATTTTCTAAGTTTTCTCTCATTTAGTTTGCAAATATAACATAACCTTTAGATATGACAACGAAATTTTGGCAGCTCATGTTGAACATTACTTCATGGAAAAATCTGAACAATTATTTCGCAATGTATTTGCAAATAAGCGTCTTTGCGGTCCAGACGTGCATATATTGTGGTGAATTTGAAAGTTGAGAACATAATTAGTTCCAAGTTTATTGCGCGTGGAAATCCCAGGTCATGCCCCATCTACATTGACATGATATTCTGTGAAGGCGTGCTGTTAAAACACTCAAAATTTTTCATTGTGGGGTACACATATGTCAGAACTTTTCATTATTTTTCTACTCTCAACAAGTGAACAACCATGAGTTTACTATTATTCTTTGCGGTTTAAGTTTTCATATGTATTTACTTTCTTGAAAAATATTATTTGATTTTTTTCACAAAACACTAAATTTTTCCTGCATTAACAAAAATAACTAGTTTTCAAACTAAAACGTCATTTTCTGTTAGGACAGAGCTTTCTAAGACAGATTGCTCAATAGCCGTCTTAAGACGGCGAAAAGCGTTAACATTTGCGGTCTACACAATTATGTAAAATAGGATCAACATGATAAATATTAAAATTCATGAGAAAATAAATTCATATGCCATTAACATTTCTTTGTTTTGGAATTATATGCATTCTTAACATAATCAAAACTAATTTATGAATAAAAAGCAAAAATACAAAAATGTTTATATTACAATAGCGGGAGTAAATGGATGTAAATAAAAATAGTATATAGTAAAAACCCATCAAAATTTAAATTACAGTAGGGTTTCGAATCAACGATGCTGAAGGCCTCTGCTTGCCTTTGGAGTTGATTCACCATCATTAGTGCTTATCCTTTTAAATTTTTGTTTTATTTATACCTATGTACATATGTATTTAAGTATGAATTGAATTTATAGATTAAGTTTTATGCCCTAGACAGACGACAGAGTTAATTCAGGTTATTCATATAGGTATTTATAGGGTTATTAATTAAGTTTGATTAGTAAAAGAAAAATAGTATTAAAATTATTTATTTCTTGTAGTATGTTTTTTCTTTGTTTGTTAAATTTTGGCTATGAGAATATAAGCAAATTATTTATGTTTCATTTAGCACATGTACAAAACTATTAAAAATTGAGTTTTTGGGAAAAGGCAAACCCTAAGGAGTTTTTATTTTATGGATATTTATGTGCATATGTACGTGTTGAAAATTTAGGTTATGTGGAGTAAGTGTTACAGCTACTTTTAAATACTGCATGTGAACAAATAAAACCTGAATTAGTTGGTCAGGAAAAAAATAAGAAAAAAATCATAGACGACTGCACGTATTGTTAGATCGAATATGTGTATGCAAGGATTCCCGAGCTGCAGGTGGTGATTTGCTTTAACCAAAGAGGTGTCCGTTGATATCACATGTGTACGCAAAATGCACAGGTCAGAAGTTCACTCGAGAGTTAAGAACGCTAAAAATTATATGAACAGAATGTAGAAAATACAATTTCTTTTTCTTAAATAAACGAGCTTACTTTAATATAACTATTTGTCAAACTTTGATCAAAAGGAAAGGTTGACTCATTTTATTAAGCTTAAGATTCTGATTTTACCACGTCTCTTTCCATTTTCCTTTTATATATACCTATGTATACATATATATTTGGTTCTCAAGTCTATTTAAATAAATTCTATTTAAACGCTTAACACAGAACACACTTTCTATACCACCACTTCAAGTTTAAAAGAACATTCAATACATGTTGAAATACTATTACCGCTTCAGATCCTGTTTTATATAAAAATATTTATATGATTTATTTTCGATATTTCGCTAACAATTTGTTAGCATCTTCAAGAAAATATATAATAAAAATTTCAATAACAAAAATTTTAAAATGTTTTTGAGTAATAGAAAATCAAATTATAAGCATGAAAAAATTTTTGAATACAGTAATATTGAAATTATTTTTTATTATTACTTTGTTCATTTCATTTCTATATAAATTTTACTGTTATGACTGATATTAGATTTTCAGCAAAGAAAAGCAACATTAGCTGGGTACAGCTAGCCGTTTCTGTATCCGCCATGATACCTCATGAGCACGATTCGAACCCAGGATGTCTTTGTGGTTCTATCGCGGCACTCTCAAGCCACTTAAGCACCCAGGTTGTTGTATATATACTTTGCTAAGCTCAAACACATTCAATTATTATTTTAGGCCAGTTCAGTTCAAGGCCCCTACGCAATTCAAGTGGAGATTGGGCACGAAGCGATTGTGGAAAAGGTAACCTGTTTGCCGACCACTTAAAACTGTTTTCACCCCAAACGCATGTGCGGAGGTTGTCGATTTGCCTAGTATTGTTTCATCACCCTCATCCAGTGACCTTTGAGTTTCGTGAGGTACAAAATGTAATTGCAAATCTTAATCCTAAGAAGGCTCCGGGTATTGATGGGATTAGTAACAAGATGATGATCGAGTTGCCTCGAGTAGCAGTAAGAATTTTGCTTTTCATTTTCAATGCTATGTTGAGGTTGGAATATTTTCCTAATAACTGGAAGGTTGCAGTGGTCAAGATGATACCAAAGCCGGGTAAAGATCTGACTAAAGCTGAGTCATATAGGCCTATAAGCTTATTACCAACAATGTCAAAGCTCTTCGAAAAACTACTTGTGACAAAATTGTCTCCAATACTAGCTGAACGTAATTGTATTCCAGACATCATCAATTTGGCTTTAGACGACAACATGGTACCATTGAACAAACGCATAGATTGGTTCAAGTCATAAGAAGCGCCTTCGAGCAAAAAGTTATTGTTCAGCACTATTTATTGATGTATCTCAAGCTTTTGATAAAGTGTGGCACGAAGGTCTGATTTGAAGTTAAAACTTCATTTGCCTACTAACATAGTCAAGCTTTTGAAAATTATATTACCTCCCGAAGTTTGTTGTGAAGGAAGGTGAGTTTGTTAGTTTACCCGAATATATTGCTTCCGGTGTGCCACAGGGTAGCATACTGAGCCACCTTATATTTGATACACATCTGATATGCCTGTTGGTAGCAATATTCACACATCTACATTTGCCGATGATACAGCTTGCCTAAACACACAAAATACCTCAAGAAGCGACCCGACATCTCCAGGAATATATTTTTCAGTTTGAACAATGGTTAAAGCTCTGGAGAATAAAAGTAAATGAACAGAAATGTGTTCACGTGACATTTACACTACGTAGGGAAACATGCCCACCAATTCGTATAAATAATCAAGTTGTTCCTCAACACTCACGCGTTAAATATCTTGGTATTCATCTAGATCAACGGCTTACTTGGAAGTTCCACATTGAAGCAAAACTGACACAGATGAAGCTTAAACTAGCTCAGCTCCATTGGTTGATAGGAAGAAACTCTACACTCAGCCTAGACTGCAAACTTTTAATATATAAATCGCTTATGAAGCCAATATGGTTTTACGGTGCGCAACTATGGGCACAGCTTCAGCCTCTCTTGTAGAGAAAATCCAAAGATGGCAGAACAAAATTTTACGTTTAATTACTTCGGCTCCATGGTATGTCAGAAACTTAAATATTCATCGTGACTTGAATATGCCACTTGTAACTTCAGAAATCGCCAAAGTCGCAGGAAAATATTTAATTAAACTTGAGTCGCATCCTAATCCCCTTGCACGCAGTATTTTGAACCATCGTGGCCACATTAGATTAAAAAAGAGGGATACTGCAGCTCTAATCAGCAATTCCACAAATAATGTTTCGTAAAAGTGGATAATGAAAAACCATTATTTCATATTACCATTAATAAATTATAAAAAGATATTAAACCTTAGCGTTAAGTCTGACATTGGTCGGGCTTAATTAATTATGTATGTAGATTTAAGATTTGCAAACTTATTGTTAGTTCAATTTATGAAGATTCAATAAATAATTAAATTAATTAAAAAAAAAAAAAATTATTATTATT
>BGZK01003112.1:0-32037 GCA_005406025.1 Eumeta japonica | reverse complement strand
GTGCTTCAGTTGTATGCTGGTAGCAGCAGGTGCGTGTGTGCTGCTCGAGCCTAAAATATCTAAGGGTAAGCTCATTTCACTTAAGTCACCAGAGCCTTCTACATCATTCAAAGCTGTCAGAGCTGAACTTTTAACAACTGTAGTCTTTTTGGTGTTGGTATCGATGGGCATAAAATCTTTTCCTAATTCTTCCTCATCTTGCACTTCATCCTTGAGCCTTCGAATGGCTGATCACCATCATCAGTTCATTTTCTTCTTCTTCGACATTATCGTAACCCGGTCTCTTTTCTTTCTTTTCACACACCAAAGACTGCTTGACCTGCAGCCAGGATTTGTTTTGTATAGAGCAGGATAAAAACATTTGACCGGATGTTCCATGAACACATGACGCTCTTGCAACCAGTTACGCACCTCCAAAGTTTCACAAGAACAGTTGATTTGATTGTGAGCCAATTCCAGGGACTGCAAATTATTTAATTTTGTCAATTCCAGCGGCAAATAGGTTATATCATTGTGTTGCAAATTCAATGAATGCACATGTTGTGGCAATTTGGTTAATTTAGAGGAGTTGATACGATTGTGCTTCAGATTAAGCTTCTTAATACGTCTGCCCAAATGTCCAATTTCATGCAAATCATTGTGCGACAAATCAATGGAAGTTAGATCAGGTAGCTTTTCCAAAGAATGTGACAAGCGAGTTAAGTTCAAAAATGACAAGTCAATGGAATGTATGGGCAGTGTAGCCTCCAGGCGTTCTACTGCCCTTAAGCCCTTCAGAGACGAACATTTGGCATGTAAAAATGGCGTGTGCGTATTGTGAGCCAAAACACAATGGCAATCTGTGGGACATAAGTAATTTTCTTCAGCCTTAAGATCTTCAATTTGCTCTACAGTACTGTTAAGCAACTGTGTGGTATTATGAGCAGTAGGTGTGGCCGCAACCAGTGAACATAATAAAAATCTCAATAAAATGTGAGACAATTTGTAAAATTGTCGCGTCGTTATTGGGCTCATCGTAATGCTTTTATTTGCTGTTACTCCGTTTTCTTATGATTTCTGCTATGATCAGTGAGTCGATTTCGGTAGCAGCAAAATTAGGAGAAAAATTGTAGATTCTTTTCTTTAAACTCGTCTAAAGTTTTGAAGCTGCAAAGAGAAAAGAATGGAAAAATTATATATATATATATGAAAAAAAGAATATAAGCCTTACAAAATGAAAGAACACAGCAAATTAGTGGCTTTTGTTAACATTTAACGAGCACTTCAAATACCTGACTAATTTCTTTTCTATAACTGGCAGTGTTATCAAGCCATGTACTTATATTGCCCATAGAAGCATTTTTATATTTATAAATTATTCTCTAGTTCACTTTTACTTTGAACTCATTTGGCAATACATGTATGTGTATGTATGTGTGTGCTAACAAACAAACAAATAATTATTTTGGTATCAGAGTTACGTCATTTCCATTCCAATATCGATACTATTGGAAGTCATTTCTCTCTTTCAGTCAACTGATAAGAACTCTTTTTTTTTCATTAAGGTATTTTGCGTTTGTTTTTGCATTTCATTTCACTTATTAGTGCTATCGCAGTTTGTCTATTTATTGTTAATTTTATTTGCATTTTTTTAAAAAATTACTATAATTATACGTTTCATTTATGGCAAAAAAGTTAAACGAAGTTGGTTACCTGCTTCATAAATTTGAATGTAGTTGACCGTTTTATTTACGTAGTGAATTCAGGTTAATATTTTAGTTAGGCCACAATTAATACTCTAGCATGACAAGTTTTAGATATCAGATTTAGTATCCAGGAAATGCAAGTATCCAGCAAATTTGCAATAAAATAATACTATGAAACAGATTTTCGAAACATAAGTAAAGTGTTACAGTCATCACAGAGCTTCTTTCGCAAATAAAAGCACTTATTTGATTTCAAAATGCTTATTTAAATACTTTTCAATAACGGAATACAAGGAATTATATTGTCGTATAATTAAGAAGAACTCACAAGGCTTGGATTGCCTATTAACTTAGTCACTGACTGGCAGGAATCGAATTGATGGCCGCAATCCTCATATGAGGAAACTCTACCAATTATCGAACAAAGCATTTAATGATAAGCTCATAAATCTTGGTCTGTGAAATAGTTTCAGTAGCATTTCTAAGTAATCGTTATGTAAATAAAAATTAGTGTGGATGGATAAACCAGGTTGATTGATACTCAAAATGAACCACATACGCATTTGCGTTCATGACGTGCTAGAAGGATTATTCAGTTTCAATTTGTGTAGCAGTTACAACAAAACGAAATCCCTTGTAAACCTCTCTTGTCAGCCCCAATGTAGTGGTTTAAACAAGTTTGAGCCTAACTGCGTCTCATCTATGCAATCTTTACACTTCGATGACTCATAAGGATGGGCACGTTGCAAAGCAGGACAGGGGGTTTGTTGAACTTAACGAATTGACACCAAGGAAATACATTTCAAATACACTTGTAGTAAAAGAAAATCACAAAAATAATAGAGAAGAGAATAGTAAGGGGCAATTGTACAAAAGGCTGGGCACCAAGTATAGCCCAAAGGTTATTTTATTTTCATTGTACCATACAACTGAATGTATACCTGATAATGTAATGGCCAACAATCACATCCGTTACACCTTGGTGTATTCTATACAAGGGCGCTCTACTCTTTGGTATTCGAACAAGTGACCGTTGTATTTGCATAAGCTTCAGAGAAAGTTTTCACCGAAAATCCTGATTTACAAGAGATTAGGTAGTGATTATTAAAATGTTGTGGCTGTGGTTCTATAACTTCCTCTCGCTTGTAAACAGAGATTCTAAGCAGTTTAGCATCTGGTTTCTGCTATCAGATTATAGAGTTGCAAACGAGCCTCCGCTGGATTGATAAGCAATTGGTTAGGGAACTTCTTCCGCAGGCAATCAGTACCCCTAGTGACTTTTGCGGTTACAACTGGCTGTTTGTGGTTAATTATCTTTTAGCTATAGTTGTTACCATATAGTCGCATAGAAGAAAAAGAAAGAAAAACAAAGTATTCTCGCATTTAAATGAATTTCAGAGTACTAACTCTTAGCGGTTACACCTGGCTGGTTGTGGTTAATTATCTTTTGGCTATAGTTGAATGGAAGAAACTGGAGGTGATAATTCGTGATTATGGTAACAAAGTATTCGCGCATTCAAATGAATTTCAGAGTACTGAGCCTCATAATAGAACCTGAATCGTCAGCTTGATAAAGTTCTATTGCTTTCTTAATAGATTTCTCGCAAATTGTTTCAATCACTACTGCAAATAGTAGATAAGCACAGCTTTTTAGCAAGATGTCTTTATATGTCCTCATGTGCAGCTTCTAGGGCATTTTTCTTTATCTCATTATCATTATGCCAACTGACATTAATCATTTTGACTTGTAGTTGAACGTAAGAGGGAATTGTTGATTTCTATCCCAATCATTGAGAAATCAAACTTCTTTCAAGCAGCTATATTGCATAAAAGTTTGCCGTTTTCATGGGACACTAGATAGGGAATATGAAGCAAATTTTTGTAGGTCTGACGTGCGCATTTCAGAGCAAACCTACAAATTGTTTAGCGAATTGCAGGTAGCACGAGATCTTTATTTTATATTTTAGTTGAAATCTAAGACAACTGTCTTCTTTGGAATGCTCGGCGGCAGTGTTTTCGGCAGATTCTGTTCTGTTATAAAAATTAACAGTGTATACACGGCGAATATTCAAACGAATGAGCAATCAAATTTTCTCATCAAATTTATTTCAATTCGGTAGTTTATTCATAATACAAAATAGCGGTTAAATTTCAGATCATAAATTGGTATAGTATCTAAAAGGAAAATAAGAACAGTAAAGACTTTTGAGTTTCTTTCCTCAAAATTTTTCTAATAATAGTAGCTAAGTATTTCATGATGCAAATAATTATGATGAGACAGCACACCATGTAAAAAATCTATTTTAAAATAATTATGATGCCTGTCTAGTCTAATATTTAGTTTTTCTTAGCAAAGCGAAGTCATTTAACATTATCATCACACTTTTACTTTGATAATCGAAAATACATATGTTGTAATTAAAAGCCACTTTCAACAAATTTTAGTTGCAGCTGCCCAATAACAACACCATCATTGCAACTGCAAATAGTTGTAATAAGAGATTACTATTTCATTAATCATAACAACAGGCTGCAAACACTTTCGAGAAACTTGTTACTTTAAACTTGTTTACAAACTTAATTCCTGGGAATTTTCTTTCTACTTTTCAATGAATTGTGGGTGTTTGACTATAAATTAAAAAGAAAAAATATCATTTGAAAATAGCATTTAATATTATGATGATTTTCACCGTCGCGTCACTCGGCGTAATATAAAATTAAAGTTTTTAATTTAAAATGTTTTTTTTACTTAAAACATACTTTGAGACATTGAGATAAAAATCAATCATTATCTTATTCGTTTTAAGCAATGTTTTGTAGACACAACAAACATTAAAAAAGACTGTCTGTAATTTAAATTGTTAATTGTTTAACGACAATCAAACAATGTTGTGGACCTGGTTTTAATCATCACGATATATCGCAATAAAATCCAAACAAAGTTGCTGATTAAGATGCTCGATGTAATTGAATGCATATGTTGTAAAGTGCAAGTGATCTGGTTGTGTTTTGTTAATGCAAGTCGTTTATGTTGCAGTAGTAAACACCCATTCATTAAGAAATTTGCATTAATGATTTTAAAATGGTACTTGTACAATGGCAAACAGGCATGCTTTTAGATGCAAAACGATTAAAAATCGAATTTACTTCGACATGACAATCAGCAATCTTTGGCATGTGCTATTGTTTAAATCATACAACGCTTGAATGTTCGTGAAATATGGCAATACATACCTACAAAAACGATCAATAACAATAATCTTAGTGCAAAATAGGTGAGTTTTTATTTGACATATCACAGTTAGTTGTGAAATAATCACGAGGTGTTTGACTGAGGGAGAGAGAAAGGAGGGTGAGAAAGTCCAAGTCAGGTTGGTAGGCCTACACAATTATTGTAAACTCATAAAGGGTTTGGTGTTGCCAGACCATATTTGTTTCATTAGCATTTTTATTATTTTATTTTCGACGTTTGTTTGTTTAAGATTTTCTCCTATAACTCAGTATTTACTGATGATCTTTAATTTTGTTCTCCAAAGACATTGTAGTTGAGAGTTAAATAAACAAGTTGGACTTAATACTTACGTCAAATAACACATTATAAAAATTGTACTTATGAAATAAAATTTTAGAAACTGCACGGATTTTTTCTTTTTTTAAATAATTTTTCCACAATTTTTTAAAATTTTATTTTTTTTTAGCTTTTGCCACTAACAATGTTTCAAAAATACTTTTAAGTTCGTTGCAATTTTCTGTTATTGAATTTGTTATGCAATTTGGTCTAGTAGCACTACTTCAGCAACTTTCACTGCAATTTAGCGATTTTAATATTTGTTTTTATTTCTATTCCTTACTTTTATTGAACAGGGTAGGTCAACTTGCTGCTTAGGTTATAGGTAGCGCTGCCATTTAGGCTAACGCTAAGCGCTAAATACGCTGTCTTCAACGCTGTAATTTTGAGTAGACTTTAAAAGCTTAGTGCTTCGTTTCTGTAATACACGAATCGAGAAATTTGTATAATGGAACGATTTAATTAAATATAAATTGAAACAAAATTGGCGTTTTCACAACTCTATTTCTGTAACTGTGACATGTGAGAAATATATGACAAAATGGCGATTTTGACATAATTCTTAAAAATTGTCATGAAAAAGCGTTTCTCTATTAGCAACATGCGAAATTTCTCCATTGAGTTGTCAAAGCATCTAACATACATATATAGATTGCACTGAAATTAAAATTCAAAAGTATAAAACAACCAAACATACAAATAAATTTAAATAAACATTGAAAGGGATATAATGATATATTAATTAATCTATATATGTATATAAAATTGAATGTGTGTTTATTTATTTATTTGTTTCTTATAGGAGACCAAACCTCTGGGCTGATCTTCCGGAAATTTTTACACCAATTAGGCTGAACTCTGAGAAAATTATAAACTACGTTGTTTTTCAGCCACGCCCATTTTAACACCCGACTTTTAAAATTTTTTATGTGCCCCCCGTAGTTGTTAAGAAAGTTTATAACAAAAAATAGCATCACTTATTTGGTATGTTCTTTTATTGTCCAGCAAAGCGGGCTGGGTTACTCTATTTATATATAAAAATGAGTTGTCGTAAGTTACTGATTTAATAACTCGAGACTCACTTCACCGATTCTCAAACGAGTACATGCGTTGGAAAGGTCTACTTTCACTGATAGTTCAAAAGGTGTCTACGAATATGTACTTTTATGATGGTATGTTTTTCTCGGTATAAAATGGACTTTTTTTTCTTATGAGAATTACATTTTATGGGTATAAGGCTCTGCTCAAATGATACGAGCAGGCATACGAAAACGTCTGTTATTTATCTTTTACTATTTGTTTTGATTTTAATGTTGGTATTTTCTTTTTTAAATGACACCTTCCGACATTTTTTTCTTAACTTGTTCTTGTTTGTTTTTTTTTATCATTTTTGAGAGCTGCTCAATGAAAGTTTCGAAAAGAGACGTAACCAGCGCTGTCTGTCATATAGAGAAACGTTTTTATTTCTCACTTATCGAGAAGCGATGGAATTTTGTGTTTCATATTTCTCGATTGCGTTACAGAAACAAGGCACAAGACACAATATGAGGCCACAATTAAACATCATACTACAAGCAAACGACTTATTGCAAAATTGTTTATAGAAAAATCTATAAAATTTCTAATTTTTCTAAAAATGAAACAAAACAATCCCCCTTATTCCAGTTGTCGTCATCGTCATCGACATCAAATAATATACACTTATATAACTGTTTGAGCAACAATCTATTATTGATTTTGAAAGAGTTTGTAAATTCCCTTGAACGTTAAATAATATTAAAAAGTAATTAATTTTTTTTCCTAATACCAGGAAGTACGCATTTATTTCTTGTGTCGATGACGACAATTGGAATAAGGGAGAATGTCTTGACCATTAATTTGCTTATGATATAAAATAATGACATTAATTAATACTGCATTAAACTTCTACATGGACTACAGCAGTTTTCCACTAAAGATTTTGTTAAGGTCATGCTAAAAACGAACAAAAAACTAAAAACTTACACAACGTTTAACAAGCTCTTATTTGACATTCTATAGAAATTTGTCAATAAAAGCTAACTAAACGTTATATAATTTTTAATAATATTGTAAATGTATAATTTGATTTTAATATTAAACTATAATTACATGATTTTTATATAGTCATTAAAATTACAAGTGTCTCCTTTTACACAATCGGTTGATCGAGCAAAAAGCTGATAAAAAATCTTCCAACTAATTGCTTGTCTCAAAGCCACAACAAAAAGCGCATGGAAAGTCAGGGCTATTAAAACACTAACATAAACTACAAATATTGACTGCACAAAATGCAGCAAACAAAAACAAATCAAATTTGTCATAAAAATTATTTGCTAAATTAACAGCTTAAAAAATTATAAAGAAAATTTCCTTAATGGCGAGACATTAAGACGGACACACAAGGAGAAAGTGAAAATAAAACTAAGCTTGGATTAAAAAAAATATACATATGCATGTATATATGTACATACATACAGCTTTAAAATATTACAATCGCTGTTAAGGCGTCTTAAACATTTAAGAAAACAAATTAAACGATGTAATCCTGCTTTCTTGTCTTTATGTCAATAACAACAGCATTCAGTCACTCTTTTCTTTTGCATTTTTTTTAATTCATTGCAAGTCTTTAAGAAATCTAAAAATAAAAAGTTTTACAAATTATATGGATTTGAAATAACAAAAAAATCTCCTCATTTGTCTTGGTAATAGAAAACATATTATAGACACACACCTTTGTTTTTTTTAATTTTACAAATGTAAATAACTGCATAAATGTGGTAGTTTTAAATTAACAACATGCAACAACACGATTTTGTTGGGAAATATTATTAAATGAGACAGAAAAAACGCATTGTATGGATTTTGTTGTGATAAACAAATGTCACACCAAAATTGGCATTGCTTTGTTTTTGTTTTGAGATGCTGATCATGCAGCAATAACAACAGTTGCAACTGGCAACAATATCTAAAGTACCATATTTGTCAAAGTTGTCAGTTGTTGACCAGTAATTGTTTAATCAATTTCAACAGTTGCTATTTATTCAATAACTAACAATGAGTACAAACGCCTGCAGTCACAGAATGGTTGATAATTTTAACACTGAGAATATGAATTAATGAAAAATTAATATACTGACGGTTGACAACTAACAGCTGATGATTTAATTTTTTAAATTGCTTTAGGGCAACTATAGTCTAATTAAGTGATGCAAACCGTGCTGCCACAATCGAAAAATTTATTATAATTCAAAATGCTTAAAAATTAAATTTTACGTTTGCTGTCATTTTATGTAAACATTGCTTTTAATTCTAGACCTCTGGGTATTGATACTAAATATTCATTCTTCCATTTAAAGTACAAAGTGCATAATATGGACGGAGTAACGAAGACTATATGCCATTTGACTCACGGTACACGACCTATTCTTCCACAAACCGCTAACGACACAGTTAATTTGTTTTGCCAAACAGCGTCAGTTCTTAAGATTGAAATGAGACTCTTCCTCCCACCTTATGAATCAATCAGTGAGTAAGAGGATGAATACAGGCTAGGAGAAAGAGTTGGGCGTGTACACTGAAAACAGTAATATAAGAGCACCTTTTAGGCTACCGTAAATATCGGCGATTAAGAAGACGAGTTTGATAGCTTATGTCCTTCGACATTCACTTAGGCTGTGGCCTCTCTGGGTTTAACAATAAACTTTGACTGATGAGTCTACCGGAACACTGTGTCACTAACAAAGTTCCTCAATTTCCCCCAGTATCTGCTGCGTGGTTGGGTTATGCATTATAAAATATCACCACCAACATATGAGAGGCGATTAAAATGTAATAAGAAACGGGTATTTTTAATAGAGATTAAAATAAAAAAACATTGGTTTCGCTTCTTCTGTTCTTTAATACTTCTCAGTTAAAAAATGCATAAATAGGACTTCATTTGGATACTAGCAGTCAGCGCCAAATGTGAATTTGATTTGCGTCAGAATCTGCCTCTAGGGCCTAACCTGACAGTGGACCAAATCCACGGAATGTGAATAAGCCACGTCGCATCACCAAGGCTGGCATACATGTCAATGTCAGGTAGCAAATTACTTCATATATTGTATTGAATATATACAGACCCCTTGCTTTGGAGCTTCGGGCTAGTTCCTTTCTGCTCTCGAGCCTGCCAGAGTCCTAGCATTCCGAACAAGTCGCTCTAAGCTGACAGGAATTCGAGAACAGTCTGTTGCTACCAACAGCACCTAAAGATCATTTGCAGTGCCGAAAGCACATGTTCGCTCATGAACACACGTACGGTCAGGAACTCAGTTACACAAGTACCTCAACTAATGATTGGCGAAGATTCTCCCGTAGGAGGAACCCGGGGCACCAACCCCATGGCACCGATATTATAGCGATCGGATAGGGCTCGTGGAGCAATACTAAGGAAAGGCCAAAGGCATTCTCCCCTGTAAAGATTCTGCAGCCAATACCAGACCGAGGCTTTCCTAGACCTCTATACCCCGAAAGCAGAAGGTCAAGGTGTTGCTCTTCACCAAGATCAAACCTGCCCTCGGAAGGGGAGGGCGGTTGTCACCACAACACGAAAATGGAGAAACACAACTGAAATGCGTCATCAGGTACCGCTGTTTGTCTAGCAAAAAGATAAACGCTGATTTAGTGGAGACACTGGCGAGTCCTGCTCCTCCATATTCTACGCTGGGACGGTGGTGCAGAGAGTTAAATGGCGAGACGCCTAACCTCGTCCCTCACTCAGGAAAACGTGGAAAACAAAAATATTGCGTTACAGACCGAAGAATAACCGTCAGACATTTAAGTGAAGTCACAGGGATCCCATATGGCAGCGTTTAAAGCATTTTGAAACGCAAAATGAGTATGAAGAAGGTCGTCATTGACTACCGAGAATGTTAATGGGCGAATAAAAGAACACGCAAGTTGATATTTCAGGAGCCAACATTGCAAAGTTGCAGGCTGGTCAAGAAATTTTTTTGTCTCAATTTGTGACTATGAATGAAACATGGCTCCCTCATTTTGATCCTAAGACCAAACAACAACCGATGACCTGGAAAAGAAATTCAAAGTCTCGAGCTCAGCGGTCAAGGTTATGGCATCCGTTTTCCGGGATGCTGAAGGAATCATAATGGTTGATTACCTGAAATGGGAGCTACTATAACGAGATTTTGCTATGCTGATCAAATCAGATATCTGTTTCATCAGGACAAGAATCCTGCACACAAAGCTAAAGTTGCTATGGCTGCCATTTGAGGCTTCTAACCCGAACACGGCCATATATTCTCCAGATACAGACCCCAGCGACTTTTATTTGTTTCTTCGGCTCAAAGAACACCTCACAAGAAATTGAGGATGATAGCCAAGTGATGACTGCTTATGTAGCAATAAAGACGACACCAATAACAATTGCAATGTGTGAATTTATTCAGTAAATTTGTTTAAAGCCCTGACTGCTTTGGCCATACACTAATTTTTAAATTTATTTATTTAGTGTAAATATCACTTTTATCCTTTTAGAGCCAAATTTTCTTTCCATCAAATTGGTTAATTGAAATAAAAAACAAATTCCTTCTGCCAGTGTAAAATTGTCAAGTGTTTGTTTGCCTGACATCATTTTTGTTCAGCCTGTTCACATTATATGAGTGTGTGTGTATTGTCGTCAGCTATTTTTAACCACAATAAATTCAATTCATTTTTATATAAATTTTTTGTTTGTTTTAATGAATTTTTACACACTGTATAATTTCATTTAATAAAAATCAAAAGTGACAATTGCCATTTTTATGATACTTTAATCATTTATTGTGTTTGTCTTTTCATCGTGCGTCACATTGTTTTTGTACTTGTCTAAAATAAATTATGTGTGAATGAAGACCTCGAATTCACAGGGGGGATATTAATGAGATTGGTGGACTAAAGTAATTTTAATTTACTAACCGTATTATAAAATATATACATTGTTGTTTTTTTCAATTGATGATTTTAATCAATAATTTAAATTGAGAGTCAAAATGATTAAATTATTTGTTATACATTTTCCGTTTTAATTATTACAATTTATTTTTGTTCACACATAAATTTAATTTCAATTACACGCATGTCGCACATCTTAGTGAAGTAAAAATAATAATAAAGAGGCTGTGTACTCGCATAACAAAAACAACAAAAGAAACATAAGAATATATGTTTTTATAGTGGCATTACGAAGGCATATGAGCAAATAAATTCACGCTCACACAACGTCTGTTTAAGCATCTGCAGAGAAGCGTCGTTAAGAAACTGTTCGAAACCCATTCATTGATTTAGTTGGACGATAGCGTGAATACTGTGAAGTAAATCTTAAGTCTAATCATTCATTATTAACGAGCGCTTTAACGACAACTTCTGTAGCAATAAAAACGACAGCAATAACAATAACAATGTGTGAATTTATTCCGCAAACTTAGAGTGTTGGGAGTTGGCAAGTATTTGCCATTTGTAGCTGGTGTTTAAAAGACTAATTTGATGTTCACTGTATTAGGAATGTGTGGCAAATGAAAAATGAAAGTTATTGGCCAAATATAGACGATATGTAGATGCAAGAAATGACATGAAGATGAAAGTAATGAAAGCGGGGGAAAAGTGAACAGAGCCGTAGTTTCCTACTACTTCTACGCCACAAAAAATTTTAATCTTACTTTTATCTTTGTATCGTGTGAAGTGGGCCATTAACTTTCACTGCACAAATTTAAAAAAATTCGGGAGCTAAATTATTTCTCACATATTTTCTTTCTCAAAATAAGTTGTATTGCATGATTTTGTATGCGCGATATAATTTATCAAAAAGTTAACTTAAAAAAAAAAGATATCAAGCGGACGCTGTACGCTTTTTGACATTAATGAGCTATTTATTATGATTGTAATATACACATAACCTCACCTGAGTCTACGAAAGCAATATAATTTGCCTATTTCAATAAATGATCACCCTAGAGCCAAAAATCTTATGTATATATAAGTCTGTTTAGATTTCGACAACCAATAGTGGCAATAACTAAAATCTGGCAACGCCATAACAGAGTTTGACATAAGTTAGCACAGGCATGTTCGAAATATATTAAAGGGTTCTTAGTTGTTAATCAAATCAATTTAGCCAACAAATTGGAAATTCAAATGACTTTTGATAAATTACTTTTTACAACTTTCGCTGTACACTATTTCAATAAAATGTGCTGTTAACATCAACACAAAAGCAAAATAGGCAAAATTCGCTTGTCGTCTAATTTTATGAACCAAACTGGTTATTAAACAAAAAACATTTATGTAGTGCATGAACTAACAATAGTCATGCATCGTGAGAAATTGTTAGCCATCCCTGTCTGAATATATTATATGTCACATAATCAGCTAGTTGCAAAAGAAATTTATTTTCGCTGGATATCGCATAATACATAAAAAAAGATGCCCATCGGTTGGCGTAAGGAACTGATTAAAGAGTTCTATGTTGGTACTTCAATAACGCATGTACGATAGAGAAAATTGACGAATCATGGATAGAGTAAATGATCGCCAATTTTAACGGTCAAGCGAATGATGTGGCAGCATCTCCGCTTGAGCCATGCTGAACGGTAAGTTTTGAATGGTACTTGATTAATTTTACTATATCAAGTTTCCAAAGAAATTTCTTGTACACTGAAATAAGAGTACTCAGGTAGATTGCGTTGGTATCTGTTGGTTAATACAATGAAATATTTTGTTCAAATTATGAACTTTCATAGAAAACTTCTACGTACAGAATTTTTCACAGATATGATGAATTGAACCCTTAACTGGTGAAGTTACCAAGAGCAAATAGCTGTAAAGATGCGAATAGGCACTGCAAAATTCAAATCAAAAACTTGGCTTTGTCAAAAGACGGCGGCCAGTTTGATGACAATTAATGACAAGCTGCACCCTATCATTTAAATAAACTCGCGATTATTTCGCTTTTATGTATCCAAATGAATACTTTTGATAGGCTTATAATAAAAATTCACTCCTTTATTTTTCTGTACTACAAAACTGTGAATTAATAATAATGTTGCGCACCATTTGTCAAAGCCGATGATGATGACAAGTTGGCGATGATGCTAATCGTATGATGGCATGCGTAAAGAAAATTAAATGAAAAAAAATTATTCAAACTTAACTGAGCATGCGTAAATTGTACAGATTTTCTTGTAGCCTTTTTCCGCAATAAAACTTATATTAAGAAAAAAATGTAACATTAAGCAGCAGCAAGCATGAATTCAAAGCGAATAAATCAAAATCGTTGTAAAAATATTTTGATTGTGCCAGGACAATTTCCGTTAATTTGGTGCATTTTAATTTTTAGTTTTATACTCTGGCGGCTTATTTTATCTTTCAAGTAAAATATAAGACATTTTATTGCAGTTTTTAATGTACCTACAGTATGTCATTTTATTGAATAAATTGTTTTGTTATTGTTAAAGTGATTCCCGGTGCTTTGCATAAGCTGGTTCTTCCGTTACAAAGGTACAGGGTTATTATTACAACTTGAGTTACATAATAAAGATGCAATTTATTGGTCGATACATTGCTGTTCATTATTACAACTTTCTTTTAAGCAAAAAGCAAGCGATAAATTAATGGCAGATTATCTTACCCAAGACTTTCAACGGAAACTTTAGTATTAGAAGCTAATAGTTTCTTACATTAGTTTAATTCCAGCTCTATCACATTGAATTGAGTAATAGCTCCTTCATGAAAATAATTTAACTTAAATTTAAATTAAATTAAAGTTCAGACTTAAATCTTTAGAAGTAGATATTACTTAATCGTGGCATTGTTCTGATTTTGATTTGATGTTAATTTTAAGACCAAGTGCAAATACACGGGTAAAAGTTACTTTCACTGGGCCCATTTCAGCATTGATTTTCTGTAGCACCCGCTTCAAAAGGGGCATAAAGAAATGGACAATATGGACTAGAATTGGAACGTTCCAAAATTATTACTGAGATAGAAACTGTCTTATCCAACATAGTCACTTGTAATTGTGGCAGAAGCCCAACGTACCATACACTTTGTTCAATAAGAAAGATTCACAATTGATTGTGGATGCTGCAGGTATGGCACATGGCAAAATAGCTTCCGTGTAATAACTACGCAGGAGTAGGTAATTGCCGCTGTTCAGAAGGCTAATACCTGGATAGACGGCAGCGTTAATTTGCATTAGTGGCCTTTTTCGGCATTAACTCGTGCATTATCCCCATTCGAATGTGAATGTCATAAATGCACAAAATCAAACTGCTTTTATACTAAATTCAGTTCCATAATATGGCAGCACCGTTGAAATCAGTCAGTTGTTTACATTTTGCTTACTATTGTGAATGAAGTGAATGAATGCAAAATGGAGTCACAAAATTATGTATTCTGAGATGTAAATATTTAAAAAGCAACACAAAATAATTAATTACCGCCACATAAATATTTCTTTACAAACAAAAAGTTGACACAGTTGAATAAATGCAGTTTACTAAATGTAGAAATCGTCGTCTGTCACCATAAAATTTTAATTCAAATTAGTGAGCTCTTAATGCAATTAACTCTGTCGTCTGCCCTAGGGCATAAGGTAAGTCTTTCAGCTAATAACGGTTTGACGAAAATCTTCTTGTTTGAACACATGCACACTTTAGATAGACAAGAGGCTGCAAATCGCTGTCATATTCACGCCTTTCTTGGAACCAGTTAACTAGTTTTTCCCTTCAAAACTGACGGATTTGGCAACAGCGATAAAATTATTTCCCAAATTCTCTTGGCAATTATCATTTCTTGCAAAGAATAAAAACAAGTTTAGTGTTTCATGCAAATAAATCGCAGACTTATTTATCTGCAGTTTTATTGAAAAAGAAAGATTAATAAGATGCCTCAATATTAGTCTAATCACTTGTCAATAAAAGTTATATGGAATGTACTAACTTTATTGAGTGATTTGTATACCAAAATTTTAAATGGATTATATGCTTGTATTATGAAAACAACCTATAAAATCTAAACATATGTTATACCCAACCCTAAAGTATACACAGATATTGAAAACGACTTTTAAAAGTACTCCGTGTTTGACTAAAATGTACAGATTTATATTGATTGTTATCTCTTTATGCCGTATCGTTTTACGCTAGAAAATGTTTTGCTTACGAATAAAGTTTTGTTTCAAGAATCTTAGTGTATGAGTGAAACGGTTTGTCTTTCTCAACTGTATACTTTGTAACCCAACTGCAATACATGTCAAGAGCATCCAATCTAAGACTTAAAACCAAAAAATAGAACAGAAATGTTAAAAGTGATTGATAAAAGTGATGAAATCAGCTGACAGAAAATCCTAAATGTAAACAAACTGCAAAAACACATTTTTTTTCTTTTTGTGAAAAGTGGTTGAAATGTTAATAGTTTTTATGTAAAATATGTAAATTTATGATTGAAATTGTAATAAATTAATCAACAATCTGATGCCAGAGCAAAACACGAAGGTTAGTGTTAAGGTCGTATACACTATGAGTTTCTGCTTGTGCTTTTTCAAATTTAAAATTCACATGTTTTCTGTATGTTCGTCAAAATTGCTTAATTTACATAAGTACTATAATTTATGGTCACCAATTTGTATGTATATTACACGTGACATTCTTCTTCTTTTTTCCACAACATAAGCTTCCATGTCGCTTCTTTGCAAAATTCGTTATAGCTGGTGGTAGCGCCACTGAAATGCCGGCGTCAAAAACATTGATTTACGTTTACTTTTTAATTTAAAATATATGAAGCTTGTATCAAAAATGTTTAATAATTTATATCATTGTTATTAAATTATCGAAATGTAATAAAAAAATATTTTATTTAATATTTATGGAAGTACTTCATGCGGGCGGCAGATATTCAACCGTTGATAAATATTTTCATCGGCCATTTACATATAAACCATGAGTTTTAACTGAGAAAAGAGAGCACGTTCTAGTTGAAATTTTTCTCATCTGTTTGCTTGTGCATTTTACACAAGCAAAGTTTTCAAAGTCCCAACTACATGTTTTGCTGTAAAATTTGAAATAGGCAATGTAAAAACTTGTAGTGTATACGTACTTTTAGCAAGAAATAAAACAAATTTCCTTCGTTTGATTTCTGCTTATACTCTGTAACTTAAGCATTAAACACATTCGACACCGAAAACTACCGACCGTCACCTGTCAAAAAATAAATACGCGTGTTCTTATAGTAAGTGTACTTTTGACGAAGGTGTAGTTACATGGTAACACCACCACATTTATAGATTTCATTTAGTTAGCTTTAATTCAATTTTTTTTATTAATTTAATTCTAATTATATATTTTTAATAAATAATGTAGATTATATTACTGCTTTAAAGCAAGATTTGTATGAATGAGGTATATGTGTGAATATCGGTGAAAATCTATTATGTAAAGTTGTGATTTTAATGATGTATCTGCCGCTTCCTAATTAATTTAGCAGATGACTCTACTATCTCAACCAGCTACATTTGTGGCTTGCTGTGACGAATGTGTTTTATGCTCTACCACGCACTTTTAGAAAATTAAGAAGGAAAAATATAGCGAGAGAGAGAGAAAAAATATCACATGTATTCCCCAAGGAAAACTTGTTTGATGATTTAAAGCAATTAATCAGATGAATAAGAGACTTATTACATTGAGTATCAGCTCTGTTCTGCAAATGACGAGCTCTCAAATCACCCTGATTTCACAATCAAAAGTTGTATTACTTCAATAATAATAAAATTGTGTACTATAAATTAAGTACCAAACAATAATTTGAATTTCATAACATTAGAAAAATCACAAAACAGCATAATTATGGCCTTTTGATGCAATTAGTTTTTAGAAGTCACGATGATTTGAAAACGCGTGATATACAGACTCTGAAATTCAGAAGTTAATCTTGTTACACATATTTTGATGGAACAGTACAAAGAATAAAAAAAGCAATTTCATTAAACAAAAGTTCAGTTTTCTGATTCTATCTGGCGCGATGAACTTTTTACCAAAGTTTTGGCAAACTAAAAATATCATGCGCTCTTTGTGTTTTTTAAATGTCAATAAGCAAATATAAAAGTTTTTCTTTTTATTTGTCCGGCATTCTCATTAAACAGAATTTTCTATACAATTTTTTTTACTTGAAAACGTCTGGCATCTGCTTATTTGCATTTATACAAAGTGTTTAGCATGAGGGTTTCCTTCTTTATATATTTTATTGTTTGCAATTCGCTAAGTTTCCTTCCTTAAAAAATGATTTTAGATTTGTGTTTTTTTTGTACTTGATCTTTAATTGTTAATTTTTTTATTTCATTCATAAAAATTAAATGCTTGAATAAAGAAATTTATTTCTATAGAAGATGGCTGGTGGAATGCTAAATATGTAAACATTTAATGACAATCATCAGCTTTTGATTAAAATTTTGACTCTTTTTTCCTTCATAAAAACTCATAGTGTTATAAAAACCAACATTAAATCAATTTAATTAAAGTCTTGCATTTGCAAAGAAAAAAAAACTATGTGCATGCATATGTAAGACTTGATTAAAATAAAATAACCCAGTGGTAAAAGTAGAGAATACTGTTCGACTCTCTTGTTTCGTATTTGTTTACAGTTTTCCTTATAGATTTGGCAACAAATTTAAATGCCCATGTCAATAGTTATACCAATAAATTAAAAGAAACCCTTTGCTTAATTTAATTAAAAAAATTTATAAACATAAAATTTACATAATTAAATGAAAAGGAAACTAGCAAAAGGCTTTCGTTCCATATTGGAATCTAGATATATTTGTATAGGCCGGAATATTTTAAAAGTGAAATTGCTTTTTCCATGTTGGTGTGACTGACTGTCTTAAGAATGTCAGGTAAATATATTTTACCCACAATTGCTGTTGACAGTTTGTCAGCATGTGATAAAATTGGTCATGTAGGAATACAGTCTTATACAAATATAAGTAGCATAAAATCAGAAATTACGGGTCTTAGACATAAACTTATACAATTTTTATTAAGCTTCGATGTGACAGATTTCTATCGAATATTTTACTTTTATAAACCTAGTTTAATTACAAAGAACTTCCTATTCCAAAGTGAATAGTAATCAAACAAACCCCCACTTTGCATTAGCCAGCAATAAGTGAAGTTTTGCAGAACGTTTCCTAGGATGCTTTCTTTTCTACTAAGAAAATTCTCTCTCATTTAGACTGAGTTAAATTATCCAACGAGAGACTTTTTACCAGAATAAAATCCAAAATGGACTTAAGCTACAGTGCATCCGTGAAACAATTTAATTTAATGCTATGCCTCCAGAGATAAGCTTCTACGAGCTTCGCTCTCTACTGCAAACGGTCGAGTAATTATAAAACAATATTTGACCAGTGTCTCACTGATCATGCTGCTGCAAACAGTTTGAAAGAATAAAATTTTTTGTTTCACTTACAAACATGGGGAGAAGAGGCATGTATTGTGTAATGGCAAGTTCTCGCTTACTAGCATTAGAATTTTTCCCCTTTTATAAAATATACACTTGTTTCAGTTTGTTTAATAAGTATGGAAATAGCGCTACTTTTTATGCGTGTACCTATTAAGATACACGGTGCATTTAAGGGTTAAAAAACATACTAAATTATATGTCTGCAGTTCAAGAGGCTAAAGAAAGTGAACGTTTAGTATTGTGAAGCAACCAATAAAATTTTCTAAGCAATGATAAAAGTAAAATATTTCTGCACATATGAATTTATGCTGTTTAACACTTTATGCACATAAACATTGAACTAATTGAAGTCTTTGAAATGCCTGGCCTTCACCTTGCTTTACAGAGGACACCATTTGACACAAATTTTATTAAGCGTCCTACTCGCTATTGACCATCTTGGCAATTATGTGTTTACAAAATGTGTACAACTCTAACTCAACATGTTTCTTTATTGTGGTACATTTTTCATTAACATTGTTGTTGCTGTATGGCAACTTCCGCTCGATTGAATGTACAAATGTATTACATGAATTTTAATCATTAAACAAAAACATATAATAAATAACAAATACTTTTAAATTTATGCATTTATTCGCACATTGTATGATAAAATACGAGCTTTGGCTATTTGAATTTATTTATATTTATTTTGTCTTTAGTTACAAGTTTATTGACATGCATAAAACAAACATGACATTAATTTGCAAGCATATGAAATTATTCATTTCTTTCTGTTTTTTTTGCATTCATACACAGAATGATCTAATTCATGACACGTTTATGCTAAACTGGTAGTTTAAATAAGTCGTATATGAAACAAATGAAATAAACTGAAAATAATTTTCTTTTATTATCATTTTCAATGTTTTTTTTTTTAAGTCACACTTATGTAAGTCACTGTTGGCTGGCTGGCTGTATATCTGTCTATCAGGTTGGCTGTCTACTTAAGGAATTGTAGCAAAAACGATTTGTATTATATTTCTTTTTTATATACGTATAAGTATAAGGTATTGCATTTATGTCTGAGGAGAACATTGACTTTAATAAAATTTATGAAATATTTAAGTCTATTAACATGAACCATTTTATATTAAATACAGTGAATGCACAGGTTTATGGTTATACTAACTATTAGTTAAATTTCTATAAAATTGACAGTCACAATACAAAACGTTCTACTTTGGTATTAAGGCAGTTAAATATGTATCTAATGTGTACATATGTATGTGTAGGTGTATTCATTCATCATAAATCAATTTTGATTTGTGGCATACTCACAGAGAAAAATCACTTTGTGATATCAACACAATTGCCCTCGCTGGGATAGCTACCTTGTCGTGGTGTGAGGGCATAAGTGTGGGCTAAAAAGCACCCTTCTGAGAGCGAACGCGGGACCCTTGTAGGAGACACGAGCTGCGTCATCAACATATATGTACCATAGGCCATAGTCGAGCACATACCGGTAAATGTGACATCAGAACGCATACCGGAGACTAGACTGGGACCAATCGCCAAACATTGATTCCCGACATGCATTCCTAGTTGACCGACCCTTGGTACTAGATCCCCATGGGACTTCATTGTAACACGAATGAATCAAGGGCAATAGGGAAAGCGGGACTTGGTGTTTATGTATAAAACTCTACGGAACCCTGTTCGGGCGACAACGGTATGTATTAGGGCACTCAATGTAATGTGGCATAAGCTTAGCATGCGCAAAGCAATTCGATGCAGTTGAATTCAGGCTAAAAACTTGAGCTCAACGCACGATTTCTACGGAGGATACAGACGAAAAAGCAGGACACCTACAGAACATAACCCAATTACGGGGCATATGCTAGAGGAAATTGAGGAGCTTTTGAGTTTCCCGTAGACCTTTTTAGACCACAAGCGCACAACAAGCCTAGACTTATGCATGTCATGACATGGGCAATTATACCCTCCATCAGCCTAACCTAACCTAGTCTAATAATATAAAAATTACATCAGTAATAAGCAAAATTGCCATGATTTTAATGACAAAAGTCATCACACAAAATTGTTATTTCTGAAATGTGATGAATGACATGAGCGCAATCGAAGCGCAATATGCAAGCCTACTACAAAATTGCATCGCTGGGTATTTATAAAGTAACCGCAATGTAACGCAGAGGTAATCCAAACAGTGGTTGTATAAGTCACCAACTAGGATTAAAGAACGTAAACATCATTCCATTTTTTTGTCACGCCCACAATATCGCGCTTAATTAAAGGTTACATTTTGTTTATAATAGTTTCTAACTACCACGTAGAATTCTAGTCATGACTTTTAAATATTAAATTGGCACCCAGCCTAATGCTGAAAAATTTTCAATGAAATTAAAGCCACGCTTTTCCATGAAACTATTTATTTTAAAAATAGACTAAAAGTTACAGTGATTAAAAAGTAAAAATACTTAGAGCGAATAACTCTACTGTGCAGTTATGCATGCACATATGTATATACATACATATATCTCTCTATATATATATATATATATATATATATATATATATATATATATATATATATATATAATTGTATGTGTGTTGGCTTATTTGTTTGTTTGTTTTTATAGTAGACCAACCTTCGGACCGATCGCCTTGAAATTTTTACACCAATCAGGCTGAATTCTGGTATAAATTAAATATTAATTACTTTGTCTTTTTAACCATTCATTTTAACACCACATATTTTAAATTTCTTACGTTCCCTAGGTAGTTTATATGAAATTTTATAACAAAAACGTATAACTTTGCGGTTTTGGTGCTAGAGCTTTTAAAATTTGTGAGTAGCGAAGCGCGCTGGTATTACCAGTTTTATATAAATAAAATATTTTTTCCGCATTGATTAAATCATCTTTTTTACTTTTTTGTAGTTTTATTTGACATATTTACGTGTTTATTTTCTTTTACAAAGACAGTGGTTTACAATCACCTGCCAGCAGAAAATATAACACCAGTTCCGTTGAAGTATTAAAGATTTAACTAACTTTTAAGTAACTACAATTAAGTTAGTCAAAACGTAATGCCGACGATCTTCTAGAACAACGATATAGCAATCAGTTCACTTAACTAAAATTAACTTAGGAAGCAACTATCAAAAAATACAAAAAGACTAAATTAAATTTAGTTACTTAAAAATTAGTGAAGAGAAAAGTTTTGGTTTAAGAGGAATTCTCAGAAACTTAATTGAAACCATTGATTGGTGATCATCACTAACTCGACTCTCTATCAATGCTAAAACTGTGAAAATTGCATAAAAGCAGAAGAACACAAAAACTGGTCGTAAGCGCTGCCTCTATCATTAAGTAAAGCATTAAAAATAAATTCATTATGGTTATAATGCCTCTGTTGTAAAATAGCTCTAGCCCAGAATTAGAGCTGCAAAATAATGAAATATCGATAGTATCGAGTTTATTTTTTCCATAACTATCGATAGTTTTTTCCACTATCGATACTATCGGAAATATACAAAGATATACTATACATTTATACATACTCGAAATCTAATACTTAGGAGATTTCGAACGAAATCTACAAATTAAAATATTGTC
This sequence comes from Eumeta japonica, assembly GCA_005406025.1. Taxonomy (NCBI): domain Eukaryota; kingdom Metazoa; phylum Arthropoda; class Insecta; order Lepidoptera; family Psychidae; genus Eumeta; species Eumeta japonica. Next base: position 9,658 of record BGZK01003112.1, on the reverse strand, counting down.
ACGAACTAAAATTCAACAAAATCTTGCAATACTCGAGCGATACAACTGTGTTTTTTTGATAAAATACCAATAAATATGTCACTGCACAAATAAGTTTGACAGCATACAAAAATGTTTTTGAATATGAATGTTTACTAAATGCTAATGTTTTCTTTTCGAACAATATGTCAGTTTCTATTCTATTGCGTTTACGTCTAAACGCTAAACCATTAAAATTTTGTTTCTTTTTCCATTTTGAGCTTTACAATTTTAGCTGTTTTTGTTACGAAAATAAAACAATAATATAAGTCAAAAACTATTGACTAAACGGCAAAGATTTTCTTTAAGATTTCAGTTATAATCCATTAGATTTCGCCAAGGTGTATTATATTACATTCTAACTACGCGTATTAATACGAGGTGGTCTTTTCCTAATCAATCAACAAGAAAAAAGGAACTAATTTGTAATATGTCCAAGCCATGTTGTCAAAAGAAGTACAAGGAAAATGGCAGTTAGTTATGACAAACATATATTTTAAAGGGGCCACCTTGTAGTGAATTCGTTTTGCATTCAAATAGCTTTTTCAAGGCAGGTTCATAGATGCAACTGAATTTTCTGTTATGTTTTTATCAGTCATTTAATTTTACTCAACGTAAAATAAACGCAAATGTACACCGAAAATTTGCTTAATAATTATTTCAAGCTTTTACTGCTTATGAACTGTTTCTTTATGAGAATTTTTTATGGTATTGTTATTAATTAAAATAAAATAAAAAGATCTCAAATTAATAAGATTAATAATATAAAACCGAAAATTGTCTTCAATTTATACAAAATGTACACATACGGATATATATGGATAATTATTATACGTGCATAAGTAACAATATATTTTGTTCCCTTGAAAACTCCGATACTATCGATAGTTTTTCTTTAAACTATCGAAAATATTGGTAGTGGTGACTATCGATAGTTTTGCAGCTCTACCAGTAATAGCTTACGCGTTATCGCAATTATTTATTCAGTTGCATAGTCTTCTAGAGTTTTGCATTTCACTCGCACTAGTTGATTAATTTGCCTCAACTACTTGTATAGTTAGTGGTTATTTTGGGAAATTTCGTTGTCATTCACGTTGATAACTTCTAAGTGAAAACATAGGTCGTGTACAGTCAGTCACAGTAATTAACAAATATACTGCTAATACCATCTTGGACATATGGTCTTTGTAACCCGCCCATACAGTGCACATACACCTTGTAAATTCACTTTATAACATATAACGCTTAAAAATGGATGAAAAAATGTGTATATGCCCCTTTTGTTGGTCGATTCTAAACTATAGATGAAAGCTTCATCATATTCAATTCAGTTCAGGTTTTTTCATGAGCTCAATCAATTTTAAAAATATGTTTAGAGTTTTGCTCGTAGTGCGAAAAATTGTAGTGATAAAATGTTTTTTTCCCTAATGACATTCGTGATGCACATACAAAATACATATACAGTGCAGCCTATGTAAGGCAAATACTCGTTAGCTCGGTCTAACTAATAAAAGCGACAATAAAGGATTGGTAAAGAAATTTACGTTAGTAGTTCAAGCAAACTACAAGAAAACAAAAAGTAATTTTTCCAAAATGTAAAGTTAGAGCAAAGAAAATTAAGATTTAGTAAAATAATTAACAACCTACAGTGTGTATATTAATGTTAATCACTTTTAATATGATGTGTTCTGTAAATTTATTAAATTTATTTACGTTTTTGTGATTTCACTAAATTTTTATTTAGAAATAAATAATCATTTGAACTAAGTATCGAGCTAACAAAATTATTTTAACTGCAGTTTAGGCAATTCTTTAATGCGAACGAAGGCCGTAACTATATCTGTTCGTATTAACGAGGTTGTACTGTATTTATATATGCACATATGTAATGGGTAATTTTTACATACAAGTATGCGATTTTTTTATTTGAATTTATAAAGCTTTTTAATTTAGGTCATTAGACGTTTAAGTAACAAAACCTCATAACTAATAACAAACGATTCGTACAATTCTCAACTCAAGTCGAATTAAAAATAAGTAAAACCAAAATAGAATTGAAAGCAGCAGCAGACAAACGGCAATAAAAATTAAAATAAAAAATATACATCGAACAAAAAGAAATAAAAAGCAATCTATGGTACATACTATATGCTAATTAGTCAATAATATACCGCAAACAAACAACAAAAATTGCTACAACTGAAACAAAAATAAACAAAAAACTATTGCAAATGCATATCGCTCCTTTATTATAAATGTAGTCATTCTCTAAAGATTTAAGTTTCAAGTTATTTAAGAAAAGGTGTTAAATGTCTTAAGGAAAACGTATAGTTTCGAATTCGACTTGCCAAGGGACAAACTTGGCTTTGTAAAGAGCAGCGATAAAGCGTTCATGCATCTCTATGTAACGAAAATTTTATATTCATTCCTCGTACGGTCAGTGTTCGAGGATGCAGCCAACATCTAGAGATTTTCTTTAGGTGCTATTTATTGAATCGGTACAAAAACAGTTTATAATTATATGTTTGCGTCGGCTTAGCTAAGCCAATGAATCCACTATCTTATTCTGTTGCTTTTGCTTATTAAACTGCTGACACTACAAAAGCTGTAGAACTGTAATGCATGTCGTATCACTTATTATAAACGTAATTACATGTGACGTTTACTCTGGTTTCTTAATCAACTATATTGTTTTCAGTATCTTAAAGACACTTTATTCCGCTAACTGTTAAAATTTATAGAGCACAATCTCATCCACTTAGAAGGAGGATGTGTAATGAAAGATCCAGCCTAACTGCCATCCAAAATAATTTCATAACAAAATAGTTTTTGTAATGTATTGTTTTTTCTTAAATTCCAATTTCAAATTTCTAATTGATATTATGTGAGCTCCAAGGCGAATTTACTACAGGTGACCTTATTACGCGAGTATACCGTTAGATTTTACTGGCCGAATGTCAAAATAAAGAAAATAGCAAAAACATAATAGTGCGCAAAAACAATAAGCGTTGATTATGTTTTGATCAATCGTTGTTTATCCTTTGCTTAATAGTTGTTTATGTTTTGATTTTGTTCTTTTGTTTAGAGCCATTTTGACAATTCACCCGGCGTGTATATTCTAATGCGATTACCTCTAGTGAATTCACCATGGTGAGCTCATAATATTTAAAATGTCTGTAGCGATAAATTTTCACAAGCAAATAAAATATAAAGATTGTGCGGAAGGAGAATTTCCATTTAAAGCATAGTTCGCTTTATTTTTTCTACATCTTCGAAGATAGTTTAAGATGAAATCAGAATCTTATACAACATTTTCCATAAATTTTTAATTCCCTTGTCGTGCCCAACTTCAGCTGCACTGTATTGTTTTTGATTAATATGTATTAAGGAAGAAAAAAAATATATTTTTTGATCTTAGCTGGGGGTGGAGGACAGCCAGCTGTTTTATATCCGCCACGATACTCCTCAGCGCTCTATCTTGGTCACGATTCGAACCCGGACTGAAGCATTAAATGCTCTTTTTTTGTAGTGGCGTTTTAAGTCACGCACCTATCCGGATCGAAGGATAAATATGTAAGTTCGAATAATTAGAAACATTTATTAAAAACGTCCTGTCTTGACAAGCAATTTATTTGTTATAATAATGAACAAAACGTCGGCACAACTGCTAACAAGAATTTGTTAATGTTTTTGGTATGGAGAGAACGTGTTGACAATATTGTTTTAAAAAACCATACATTTCAATTTTGCTTTGACGTAAATGAAGTAAAACTGACATTTGATGGTAGACAACGTTGCTCAAACAATTGTTTTAACAACGATGTCATAAAAATAACAAAACTTTAACAACTGCGGCCCACACATGCCAAATTTTTGTTTAACCAATTATTTAACAGTTCTTATAAAAAATAATTTGCTAGTCAAGACAGGGCGTAACAGACTTCCTTGTGCCAATTGTTGTCATATTCATCGACATCAGAAACTAATGCTTATTTACTGGTATATGTAAATTAAAATTAATTACTTTTTTATAGATATTTGTTATATTTAACGTTCAAGGAAATCAACTTCTTTATAAATAATTATTATCAATTTTGTACAAGGAAATTAATAAATCCTTTCAAAATCATTATATTATTAATTCAATATGTATAAATAGAAAACTAGTTTGGATAAGTAATATCACTAGATTATTAAAAATAGTTGAACAAGTGTATATTTTTTGATGTCGATAACGATGACGACAATTGGAGTTTATTTTATATTAGTTTTGAAGGCAAACATCTAGAAGAATGAATGAAGAAGGTTTCAGATAATACAGGAATATATTTACTCATTAAAATTAAATATACAGCACAAGATATTAAAGTTTTAAACTTCATTGTTAATATAAAAGAACAGCGTCAATTATAAATCTCAGGCTAAAACGGCAGTCCGAAAGTTTGATTTAAGAGCTAGCGACATCTATCATCGATTAGAGTTCTCAACTATGTTTGTTGGTAAATGTTCACTATGACCACAAACTCTACCTACTCCCCATAAATATACAATTATTTCCTGAGAGCTATACCTTTTCATACACAGCTCACATAAGCGTGATGATTGACATATACACACACGCAACTCTTACACTTTCGTGACTATTTCTATTAAAACGCAATACCGGTAAACAGCGTTAAAGAACTTCGTTCTCAATAAAAAACCTTAACTTTGACAAGAAATCTTCCTTGCAATTATAGCATTAAGGTGATTTTTCGAAAGCTTTAATCACATTTTGCAAGGAATTTTAATAAACCCAATGAAACCGAGTTGTATAAATGCATGTTGCCAAGTTTAATTTTTTTTTGTGAGATATGGCCAAGTTCCAATAAAGGAGCGATATGTATATATTTCAACAAATTCAAAACTTTTATTTTCTACAACATGGTTTTATTTTGTATTTGATAATTGTTATAAATTTTAAAAATATTTTATAGCTGCACGTCACACATTCCACTAAATAAATTCATTTAATGCATTTCTGTTCACTTATTTATGTATATTTGTTTAATTTTTTGGCGGCCATTATTTTAAAAATACATTTAAATTTTGTAATACATTTCTTAAGTAGACAAGCAAACATATAAAAACACTCAAAAATGCATATTTTTAACAAAATTTCTATCTCTTATATTATTTTTTTCTTTTAATTTGTTCGATTTTAAAAGAAGAATGCATAACTAAGAAATTTGTTTGCGTGGATGGTATAGATATATCTACTTATGTGTTTTCAAAGACATGTATTACTTTCGAATATTTTGGCATCTCGCCATTTAAGAACTTGAACTTAATATTCTTTTCTATTCTTATTTGAGATGCTTTTAGTAAATGAACTTGAAAAACAGTAAGAATCATTATATTATATTATTATATAATTTAATAAATGTTTGACAAATAATAAGTCGTATTGAGTAGGAGAGACAGAACAAGTTAAGATATTCGTAGTTGTATTAGAAAACGTTGGCGAAAACATGCGTATTGTGGTTATACTGCTGCATATTTTAAGCTGATGTGGGAGGAGTGGCAAATATATTGTTATGAATTTCAGGCATTATGATTTTTTCATAACTAGTTTACTTCAATTTTGCAGCAATTATGGCAACACTACATTTCGATAAACCCCTAAAATTATGCTGCGAAAATAGGTATAGTTATCAATTTCTAGCAGTAAATATTACAGCGACATCTGAGGGCATGTTTCATGACTAATACATATTAGTGTTCACACTGTACATATTTAAATTGATAGAAATTTCTAGAATTATAAACCTAAAAACTATTAGATGGTTTCAACAACAGCTTGCCAACAAAGAATACACCTGTAGCGCGATTCTGTAATTTTTATTTCGATAATCGTATCGGTAAAATTATTTTAACGATATTTTATCGAATTTTCTATTCAGTAACGTTTATAGCGATTAAAATTGTTTGTATCGCAATAATTTCGTAATTGCAGCGACAATATTTCATGCGTTGTTTGAAAGCGATACGGAGTGTTTTGTATTCATTTGTTAAACAGTATTCTTTATTCTACAAAATGCTCTCAACTTTGGATTTTGATGCAACTTTCCTTTCTTGTCGCTATAAAAAATTACTGTATCACACTGTCATTAATGCAATCGAAAAAATATGCCGACAAAAGTGCGATTGTCGGACCGCAATTAGTGAATAGCGCTACTGGAGTACTGAAAGGCGAAGTTAGCGTTGTTTCCAATTTTACGTGAGCACGACTGTCAATCGAGGTGTTAAACTAACAGTAATCAATTTAAGAGCAATAGGAAAGCTGTAAGTCTGGTTATCCCATACAACAGAAATAGATTTCAATATATTTGCGATTGAAAAACTGTGGTTGCCCAAAGTCCGAAACGTATGTGCCGTTTGTGGCACAGTGCAGTAGCACTTCTTTAGGATTTTTTTTTTTTGTAAATGAAATGTATAACTTGAAATTGAGTTGAGTTTTAATATGAAGCTTTAGATCAGTTTTAATATAAATTATGTATTATATGCCAATATTTCGCTCTCCTTAGGATAGCTTCTTCCGGGCAGAAAATAATGTTTGAAATTGTTCTAAAACCTAATTTTGATCATCCTGTAATAAAAATTCAAAATTGGGTAGCATGTTTTAATATAAAATTCACGATAAAACTTAATATTTTCAGTCCTGTTTACATTTAGATGTTTATACAATATGAACAATATCTGCTATCTTCTTTGCACAGTGCACTTCTTGCAAAATATTAATTACAACATTCAATAAGATTAGTCATCAGTTCAATTTTTAATTATCATTTAATCAGTTAAAAAAACTTGGTACATACCTACAATATAAATACGTATGTCTTGACTTTAACGACTTTCTTACCTGAAATGAAAAAAATGTTAATTAGTTAATTAAATTTATATATAAATCAATTAATACACAGAAAAAATATGACCATTTTTTCTTAACAAATATTTGTTTGTAAAACATTTTTTCTCCAATTAATAATTCGTTTTGATTTTATTATTGTTTTTGTTGGCTTTTTTCCAGTATTTACGGTATAATTATATGCATACATACAGACATATTTGCGTCGTAAACAAATGTTTTGTCATATTCTATTACTGCCTGTTATAGATAGTATAATAATTTAATAAGAAAAAACGTTTTTTAAATTATTTTTTACGAATTGTGGTATTTAAATTTGACAATTTTGTGATAGGTCCCATCGCAATCAAAAAAGTAATTGGAATTACGAATTTAGTAATAGAATACGAAATTTATTTTTTTCTGTGTACTCATTAATACAAATTTATTTAGAATTCGTATCGGAAACGAACGTGAAAAATTTATTTAAAAACTTATTTTTAAGCTACAGCCGTTATGAATGACACTTATCATTTTTCAGTTATGCGCGATGTAGAATAGCAAGAGCGAAACAGTCAATAATAGAAAGAGAGACAACTAAATACAGCTGTTTACATATCGCATTCTGAAAAAACTCTCAGTTTCAACTCTTTGCTCATACATAAAAATAAGTTCAATTGAAATATAATTTCAATATACATAAAAGCCTGGACAAGGATGTCGATCACGATTGCTTGCACCCATTTTCAATGCCAAACAGCTGATTTACGGGCCAAATCGATCGACAAAGAATGCGAGCCAGTGAAAAGACAATGGTTGCATGTACATTTCCATCTAACAGCAAATGTTACGCGACCGGATATTTACCAGTCAGGCCAGACCTGGGAAACTTTTACCGTATCTAAAATAAATTATGTGTGTATTTTATTTTTAGTTTCCTCTATCAGAATCAACCGTCGCAACCCCGTATTTTGTTTTTTTTTAAGTTTGAAATGGTTATACAGTGTCATTAGTGATGAATTTGGAAATTTGGTTTTGTCAATTTATTTGCTTATCGAGTACGATGATTATCTTACTTCAATCGCGTCGTAATATTGCTCGATAGAATAGTACACTTGTTATGGAATAAGCCCTAAAAATATGTTGTCACTTGTACTACTGTGAACTCAGAAAACCTGAAACGCTTTAAAATGCTACCATATACATATGTCCAAATTTTTAAATTATTTTCTTTTTTTTAATCGCGTTCACTATTGACGTTTATTGTCATGGCGTTTACAGTAAATTAAAACTTTTCTCTTGCCGCCATCTTTAAGCTGAAAATTGTTGGGTTCATTTCTCTCCCCTAATTTGGGTGAATTTTTTAACGGTGCTCTTACCTGAATAATTAACTATATAGTTTTTTCGTTAGTCATAGGCGTTGATAGTATAAAGAAAGATTCAAATGAATTACATCGGTTTGGAAAAATTCTCAGAACTTCGTAATCAAAAAATTGTCACATGTACTTTGTAATACAGCTTCTTTAAGTGTATGAGTAGTTTTACTTTTAATAAATAAAATGCATAATAAAATCAAACCTCAAAAAAATTCCGACATTTGAGTGCTGATAAGCTCATTACACTGTTTAATCAATCGCCCTGTTCACAATCTTTTGCAAATGGTATTGCATCATTGTATTTGCAAAATGGTTTAGCATTTATTTACTCTACACTAACAAAATACATGTCAATGCAATACCTACTGTTGTATTTATATACAATACCAACACATAGTAGTTTTTATATGCAACACTTGATTGCAAATCAACCGCTGAGAACAAGAGAGAATCAGAGGGAAAATGAGAGTACATGTAGAGCAATTTAAACAAGAGGTGGCGTTTACAGTTCATAGAATATATATGCAATTGTATAATTTTGCAATCGTAAATGCATAAGATTGTGAATAGAGTGAATGCGTCGTGTTACCAGTATAAAGAAAATTGTATAGGCAGTTTAAAACAGAAATATTGATTAATGTTTCTATTAAACAAACGAACATATGTACCCACTGTTAGAGTCGGTAAGTTAATTTTTAAATTGAATAGGTTGTTGAAGGAGGGGCGAAGAGTGAACGAAAATAAATATTTTTTTGTAAAATTAGCAAAATTATCGCTATAATTTCCAGTACAAAATATTCATATATTTTAACAGTCGAAAAGGATCAAAATACTTTAGTCAGCTAAACTATTTTGAATTTCTTTTAATACAAAAGAAACAAAACAAGGCTACAAAGCACGTGCTGTATTATAAATTTATTAACTAATTTCTATAGTTTATTAAACGTTTGGAATATTAATTATATTTTTTTATTGATTTATTAAAATAATCATTATTTTACTAAGTAATTGTATGTATTTAACATTTTAATGATTGTTTACTTTAATGTCAAGTTAATTAAATTTTTAATTGTTTAATACACAATGATCGAGTGTGTAGTTTTTAACAGATCATTTAACACACAAATACTTGTTATTACCAATGATATAATATGCAAGCAAATGATAAATAATTGTTACTAATAGTGGCTTTCAATACATTTGTGAAAATCTAAATCAAATACTTTAGCAATAAAACAAATAACGCGACGCTTAATAAAACTTATTAAATAAACAACAATGCAATTAATATATTTTACAAAATTAAATGTGTAACAGAATTTTTAGCGATTACTGTTCGTATTTCATCTTGTACCATAATTTCTATTTGGGAAGCAGC